>QFAX02000748.1:0-34889 GCA_003412495.2 Echium plantagineum
TACCCATGCCCAAAACGGGACGAACGGTAAAACGGGGTCGTAAAACATCCAAACGACCTCTGATCGTGTTTGTTCTTGCTCCCCCTAGCTTCTCTATTGTCCTAATGGATGCGATTAAAAAATGAGCAGATTCTGAATACATTTTGTACCTATGCTTAAAACGGGACGAACGGTAAAACTGGGTCGTAAAACATCCAAACGACATCCGATCGCGTTTGTTCTTGCTCCCCCGGCTTCTCTATGGTCGTACTGGTTTGCTGTTAAAATGGGGTCGTAAAACATCCACACGACCTCCGACCACGTTTGTTCTTGCTCCCCCACACTTCTCTATGGTCCTACTGGCTGCTGTTAAAAATGAGCAGATTCAGAGTACTTTTTGTACCCATGATCAAAACAGGACGAACGGTACAATGGGGTCGTAAAACATCCAAACGACATCTGATCGCGTTCGTTCTTGCTCCCCCGGGCTTCTCAATGGTCCTACTGGCTTCTGTTAAAAAAATGAGCAGTTTCTGAATACTATTTGTACCCATGCTCAAAACAGGACGAACGGTACAACGGTGTCGTAAAACAACCAAACGACATATGATCGCGTTTGTTCTTGCTCCCCCGGGCTTCTCTATGGTCATACTGGTTGCTGTTAAAAAATGAGCAGATTCGGAGTACTTTTTGTACCCATGCTCAAAACAGGACGAACGGTACAATGGGGTCGTAAAACATCCAAACGACCTCTGATCGCGTTTGTTCTTGCTCCCCTGGGTTTCTCAATGGTTCTACTGGCTTCTGTTAAAAAAAATAAGCAGTTTCTGAATACTATTTCTACCCATGCTCAAAACGGTACAAACGGTACAACGGGGTCGTCAAACATTCAAACGACCTCCGATCGCGTTTGTTTTGCTCCCCCTGGCTTCTCTATGGTCTTATAGGATGCTATTAAAATATGAGCAGATTCTGAATACTTTTTGTACCCATCCTTAAAACGGGACGCACGGTAAAATGGGGTCGTAAAACTTCCAAACAACATCCTATCGCGTTTGTTTTTGCTCTCCGGGCTTCTCTATGGTCGTACTGGCTGATGTTAAACAAATGCGCAACATCTAAATTGTTTTTGTACCCATGCTCAAAACGGGACTAACGGTAAAACGGGGTCGTAAAACATCCAAACGACCTCCGATCACGTTCGTTCTAGCTCCCCCACACTTCTCTATGGTCCTACTGGCTGCTTTTAAAAAATGAGCAGATTCAGAGTACTTTTTGTACCCATGATCAAAACAGGACGAACGGTACAATGGGGTCGTAAAACATCCAAACGACCTCCGATCGCGTTTGTTCTTGCTCCCCCGGGGCTTCTCAATGGTCCTACTGGCTTTTGTTAAAAAAATGAGCAGTTTCTGAATACTATTTGTATCCATGCTCAAAACGGGACGAACGGTAAAACGGGGTCGTAAAACATCCAAACGACATACGATCGCGTTTGTTCTTGGTTCCCCGGGCTTCTCTATTTTCGTACTGGCTGCTGTTAAAAAATGAGCAGCATCTAAATAGTTTTTGTACCCATGCTCAAAACTGGACTAACGGTAAAACGGGGTCGTAAAACATCCAAACGACCTACGATCAAGTTCGTTCTTGCTCCCCCACGTTTCTCTATGGTCCTACTGGCTGCTGTTAAAAAATGAGCAGATTCTGAATACTTTTTGTACCCATGCCCAAAACGAGAGTAACGGTAAAACGGGGTCGTAAATCATCCAAACGACATCCGATCGCGTTTGTTCTTGGTCCCCCGAGCTTCTCTATTGTCGTACTGGCTGCTGTTAAAAAATGAGCAGCATCTAAATAGTTTTTGTACCCATGCTCAAAACGGGACAAACAGTACAACGGGGTCGTCAAACATCCAAACACGACCTCTGATCGGGTTTGTTCTTGCTCCCCCTGGCTTCTCTATGGTCCTAATGGATGCTATAAAAAATGAGCAGATTCTGAATACTTTATGTGCCCATGCTTAAAACGGGACGAATGGTAAAACGGGGTCGTAAAACATCCAAAGGACATCCGATCGCGTTTCTTCTTGCTCCCCCGGGCTTCTCTATGGTCGTACTGGTTGCTGCTAAAAAATGAGCAGCATTTAAATACTTTTTGTACCCATGCTCAAAACGGGACTAACGGTACAATGGGGTCATAAAACATCCAAACGATCTCCGACCACATTCGTTCTTGCTCCCCCACACTTCTCTATGGTCCTACTGGCTGCTTTTAAAAAATGAGCAGATTCTGAATACTTTATGTACCCATGCTCAAAACGGGACGAACGGTACAACGGTGTCGTAAAACAACCAAACGACATCTGATCACGTTTGTTCTTGCTCCCCCGGGCTTCTTTAGGGTCATACTGGTTGCTGTTAAAAAATGAGCAGATTCGGAGTACTTTTTGTACCCATGCCCAAAACGGGACGAACGGTAAAACGGGGTCGTAAAACATCCAAACGACCTCTGATCATATTTGTTCTTGCTCCCCCTGGCTTCTCTATTGTCCTAATGGATGCTATTAAAAAATGAGCAGATTCTGAATACATTTTGTACCCATGCTTAAAACGGGACGAACGGTAAAACGAGGTCGTAAAACATCCAAACGACATCCGATCGCGTTTGTTCTTGCTCCCGCGGGCTTCTGTATGGTCGTACTAGTTGCTGTTAAAAAATGAGCAGCATCTGAATACTTTTTGTACCCATGCTCAAAACAGGACTAACGGTACAATGGGGTCGTAAAACATCCAAACGACATCCGATCGCGTTCGTTTTTGCTCTCCGGGCTTCTCTATGGTCGTACTCATGCCCAAAACGGGAGAAACAGTACAACGGGGTCGTCAAACATCCAAACACGACCTCTGATCGGGTTTGTTCTTGCTCCCCCTGGCTTCTCTATGATCCTAATGGATGCTATTAAAAAATGAGCAGATTATGAATACTTTATGTACCCATGCTTAAAACGGGATGAACGGTAAAAAGGGGTCATAAAACATCCAAAGGACATCCGATCGCGTTTCTTCTTGCTCCCCCGGGCTTCTTTATGGTCGTACTGGTTGCTGCTAAAAAATGAGCAGCATTTAAATACTTTTTGTACCCATGCTCAAAACGGGACTAACTGTACAATGGGGTCGTAAAATATCCAAACGATCTCCGACCACGTTCGTTCTTGCTACCCCAAACTTCTCTATGGTCCTACTGGCTGCTTTTAAAAAATGAGTAGATTCTGAATACTTTATGTACCCATGCTCAAAACGGGACGAACGGTACAACGGTGTCGTAAAACAACCAAACGACATCTGATCGCGTTTGTTCTTGCTCCCCCGGGCTTCTCTATGGTCATACTGGTTGCTGTTAAAAAATGAGCAGATTCGGAGTACTTTTTGTACCCATGCTCAAAACAAGACGAACGGTTCAATGGGGTCGTAAAACATCCAAACGACCTCTGATCGCGTTTGTTCTTGCTCCCCCGGGTTTCTCAATGGTCCTACTGGCTTCTGTTAAAAAAATGAGCAGTTTCTGAATACTATTTGTACCCATGCTCAAAACGGTACAAACGGTACAACGGGTTCGTCAAACATTCAAACAACCTCCGATCGCGTTTGTTTTTGCTCCCCCGGGCTTCTCAATGGTCCTACTGGCTTCTGTTAAAAAAATGAGCAGTTTCTGAATACTATTTGTACCCATGCTGAAAACAGGACGAACGGTACAACGGTGTCGTAAAACAACCAAACGACATATGATCGCGTTTGTTCTTGCTCCCCCGGGCTTCTCTATGGTCATACTGGTTGCTGTTAAAAAATGAGCAGATTCGGAGTACTTTTTGTACCCATGCTCAAAACAGGACGAACGGTACAATGGGGTCGTAAAACATCCAAACGACCTCTGATCGTGTTTGTTCTTGCTCCCCTGGGTTTCTCAATGGTCCTACTGGCTTCTGTTAAAAAAAATAAGCAGTTTCTGAATACTATTTCTACCCATGCTCAAAACGGTACAAACGGTACAACGGGGTCGTCAAACATTCAAACGACCTCCGATCGCGTTTGTTTTGCTCCCCCTGGCTTCTCTATGGTCTTATAGGATGCTATTAAAATATGAGCAGATTCTGAATACTTTTTGTACCCATCCTTAAAACGGGACGCACGGTAAAATGGGGTCGTAAAACTTCCAAACAACATCCGATCGCGTTTGTTTTTGCTCCCCCGGGCTTCTCTATGGTCGTACTGGCTGCTGTCAAAAAACGAGCGCCACGTTTTGTGTTTTTCATCAAATAAAGTGGCACGAATGTTAAATAAATAATGTACGGATTATGAAAAGTGTTATCAAATTACATATTACAACGTTTTCGACTGTAGTGTTAAGCGACGGGTGCTTTGGGTCTCATCTGGATGGGGTTGCCAGCTGGGATTTTGGCTGAGATTGATATTATGGTTGGCGTTCTTGCCTGACTCAGCGGGGGATAGACTAGTTGCGTCCACCTTTGAGGGCATAGTTACCTATAGATACTCTTGCTGAGCGCGCTCCCCTTGTTTTCTCGAGTGCATATGTGTACTTTTCAGGGGCTCTTCTATTCTGGGGTTTGGGTGTTTTCTAGCGTTGGATCCGGAGGTACGGCTGGGACTCCCACTATTTCTCTTCTCCAGCTTGCTGTTGGGCAAGGTTCTCTTACCACAGGGATTGGGGGTTTTGACATGGCAAGTGCATACACTCTTGCAGAGATGCAGGAGGGGGGGATGAAGGGTGTATGCACCCCATGCAGTGGTTTGGAGACTTGGTCCTTGTCCTGATGCTTGCTGGAGGCAAGGTTCTCTTACCGCAGGGATGGGGGGATTGGTGTGGTAAGTGCATACACCCTTGCAGAGATGCAGGATGGGGGGATGAGGGGTGTATGTATCCCATGCAGCGGTTGGAGACTTGGTCCTTGTCCTGAAGAGAGGTTTTGGGGGTCCTTCCTTGCCTTCCATCTTGCTAGACTTCCTAAACTTCCATTAAGGAGAGCCCTAGTTTATTTACTTGTCTTATATTGCTTTCTGATGCGATACGCTCGCGAGACTATGTATTTCTTTTGTTTGAATAGTAACACGTAACCCCTGTTTGGTTTTGCCAAAAAAAAAAAAAAAAATTACATATTACAACACCCAAAGACAAAAAAAGACAAAAAAGGACGAATATGAGAACCTTAAAACCCTAAAGGAAAAAATAAGACGAAATGCCACATTTTGTGTTATTCATCAAATAAAGTGGCACGAATGTTAAATAAATAATGTACGGATTATTAAAAGTGTTATAAAATTACATATTACAACATCCAAATACAAAAAAAGACAAAAAAGGACGAATATGAGAACCTTAAAACCCTAAAGGAAAAAATAAGACGAAATGCCACGTTTTGTGTTATTCATCAAATAAAGTGGCACGAATGTTAAATAAATAATGCACGGATTATCAAAAGTGTTATCAAATTACATATTACAACACCCAAAGACAAAAAAAAGACAAAAAAGGACGAATATGAGAACCTTAAAACCCTAAAGGAAAAAATAAGACGAAATGCCACATTTTGTGTTATTCATCAAATAAAGTGGCACGAATGTTAAATAAATAATGCACGAATTATCAAAAGTGTTATCAAATTACATATTACAACACCCAAAGACAAAAAAAGACAAGAAAGGACGAAAATGAGAACCTTAAAACCCTAAAGGAAAAACTAAGCCGAAATGCCAGGTTTTGTGTTAATCATCAAATAAAGTGGCACGAATGTTAAATAAATAATGTACGGATTATTAAAAGTGTTATCAAATTACATATTACAACATCCAAAGACAAAAAAGACAAAAAAGGACCAATATGAGAACCTTAAAACCCTAACGGAAAAAATAAGACGAAATGCCACATTTTGTGTTATTCATCAAATAAAGTGGCACGAATGTTAAATAAATAATGCACGGATTATCAAAAGTGTTATCAAATTACATATTACAACACCCAAAGACAAAAAAAAGACAAAAAAGGACGAATATGAGAACCTTAAAACCCTAAAGGAAAAAATAACACGAAATGCCACATTTTGTGTTATTCATCAAATAAAGTGGCACGAATGTTAAATAAATAATGCACGAATTATCAAAAGTGTTATCAAATTACATATTACAACACCCAAAGACAAAAAAAGACAAAAAAGGACGAAAATGAGAACCTTAAAACCCTAAAGGAAAAACTAAGCCGAAATGCCACGTTTTGTGTTAATCATCAAATAAAGTGGCACGAATGTTAAATAAATAATGTACGGATTATTAAAAGTGTTATCAAATTACATATTACAACATCCAAAGACAAAAAAAGACAAAAAAGGACCAATATGAGAACCTTAAAACCCTAAAGGAAAAAATAAGACGAAATGCCACGTTTTGTGTTATTCATCAAATAAAGTGGCACGAATGTTAAATAAATAATGCACGGATTATCAAAAGTGTTATCAAATTACATATTACAACACCCAAAGACAAAAAAAAGACAAAAAAGGACGAATATGAGAACCTTAAAACCCTAAAGGAAAAAATAAGACGAAATGCCACATTTTGTGTTATTCATCAAATAAAGTGGCACGAATGTTAAATAAATAATGTACGGATTATTAAAAGTGTTATCAAATTACATATTACAACATTACAACATATATTACAAACAAAAAAGCTCTCTAGAAACCCTAGGTCTGGCGATCTCCAACCTTCATCATTGAGCCACCACCACCTCCGGCCTCCTCCATGGCCGAGGGTGACCCGCCCCGCCCTCCCCTGTCGCCCACTGTGGCAGGTGATAAACAGCCCCACCCTCTCGGTGAGGCAGTGCAACAGCCTCCAACGAAACCTGCTGCTGCAGGTGCGGATGAGCAGCCCCCTACGGCAATAAGGTCCCCAGCCCCTCCTGAAATTGCACCGCCACTGTTCGCAGGCACCACGGACGCTGCAGCCTCGCTTGTGGCCGAGTGCTCCAAGAATGTGGGAAACAAAACGTATGCCCAGGCTGCGTCTAAATTGGCCCCCCAACAAGGCAAGCGCGACTTTGGTAGGCGTTACGATATCCCCAGCGTCTGCCCTACTGCCCACACGATGAGTGTGGATGGTAAGCCGGCAGTAATCTTTAATGTGGCAGATAAACAACGGTATCTAGACTCAATGCAACATGTCCTGGTAGGTAAATTCTCCCACGGCAGACCTTCTATGATTATTATTAAGGAATTCTTTGTGAATTTAAAATTGAAGGGATCGTTTAATCTTTCTCTTTATGATACTCGTCACTTGATTATTGAATGTGAATTAATGGAGGACTATGTGCGAATTTGGCTACGGCTTATTTGGTACATTCATGGCTTCCCTATGAGGGTGTTCAAGTGGACCACGTCGTTTGATCCCAACATTGAATCTTCTATTTGTCCAATATGGGTTACCTTTCCGGGGTTACGATTGCATATGTATCATGAGGAGGCCCTTCTGTCTATAGCAAACTGTATTGGTTCCCCTTTGTGTATTGATCATCTTAATATGACCCGTACTCAACTTGGTCGAGCTAGTATTTGTGTGGAGGTGGATGTCGCATTGCCTCGGCTGGAGGAACTATGGGTAGGATTTGTCAGTGATACCAATAACATCAATGAGGCAGCAGCTAAAGGGGACGGTTTCTTGCAGCAGGTTATATACGAAGATGTGCCCCTGTATTGTTCTGGGTGCAAGCACCTTGGTCATCATGAACAACAGTGCAAGAAGGGTGTACAAACTGCAGTCCTAAGGCCTCCTATTGAGGCTGTCCGTGAGCAAACAGAGGGGACAGATGCCGCGCAGAGCCAGGTCAGTGTAGGTCGGGGTCGACGTCGTAGGAGGCAGCGATCTCGATCGAGGTCTCAATGGGTCCCCAAGGATTCACGCCAGCCTCCAGAACCTGTGGGTCAGCAGTCCAACCACGCAGCAGTGCAGCAGCAAACGGAGGCCCCTGTTCCGATGACTTCAACTAGGACGGCTGTAGAAGATGAATTGCAGCAGCAGCTAGCCTCTGGTTCAGCCGCTGGTTCACCTAAGCCGCAACTTGAGCAGGTTGTCGAGCCAATTGAGCAGGCTGTCGAGCCCTTGGAGCCTTGGACAGAAGTGTCGAGTGGTGCAAAGCCTACAACATTGGCTGTCCCGGATCCTGTCATCGTGGATAATATGTTTGTTGATCTGGAGAAGCTTGCGACCACAGACGACATCCGCATCCCCTTGGTCTCTCAGTCTTTGCCATCGTCCCCAACTAAACACGTAGCTAAGGGGAGTAGAGTTAACGTGGACGCCTTCATGCAGAGTTATCGTCGTAGTACAGAGATCCGAAGTATTCTCAGGCGACCACCTGCATCAAGTACGCACAAGGAGCCCGAGCACCAGGCTGGCTCTAAGCAGAGGAAGGACAAAGGGTTCCTTTCTCATGGATAACACTTTACTTTGTTGGAATCTACGTGGGATTGGCAATTCTCCCACTCGTAGACGAATACAATCACTTCGGAAGCTCCACAAATTCTCAATTTTATGCATTCAGGAGCCCATGATTTCAGTTAAAAAATTGCCAAGGTTAAGTAAAAAGCTACAGTTTGCTAATGGTGCTGCCAACTCATCGAATAAGATTTGGTTACTTTGGGGCACTGACCACACGATTCAGATTATCAGGGATGAAGCTCAGTTGTTGCACGTTCGAATTTCGACTAGTGGGCTAAAGGACTTCTTTCTTACTATTGTCTATGCAGCGTGTGCTCCTATGGGTCGTAGGGAGCTTTGGAGGAACCTGGTGGAGCTAGCTGATGTTAGCATTCCATGGGTGATTATGGGGGATTTCAATTGTGTTTTATCACAAGGGGAAATCTCAGGTTGTCGGCCACAGCTAGGTATGGACGAATTTGTTCAGTGTGTTGTTGATTGTAATCTTGAAGATGCGGGGTATACAGGCTCTGATTATACATGGGTTCAAGGGGACAAGTATAAGAGGTTAGATAGGGTTCTGACCAATCCGGGCTTTCTTGAGGTCTTCTCCACTATCAGTGTTCGCCATCTGCCTCGCACGGGTTCGGATCATGCGCCATTGTTGGTGGAATTAAAGACAGGTGATGGCTACTACAAATCTAGTTTCCGGTTTCAAAACATGTGGGTTCAACATGAGGGTTGCAGAGCTCTCATTGCACGGTCTTGGGAGAAACCGATTTGGGGAGATGCATTATATAGATTCTGGCAAAAACTCAAGCGTCTAAAGGTTGACCTTAAGGACTGGAATAAATCAACGTTTGGGAATGTGTTTTCCAGAGTCGCACAGCTAGAGGATGAAGTTCAAATATGTGAGGCCAAGTTCGATGCCTCTAAGGATGAACGCGACCGTATTGCGTTACAGGTTGCGAAAGCCACACAGTTGCGATGGTTATCGATGGAGGATGCATATTGGAGGCAAAAAAGTAGTTGCCACTGGCTAAAAGAGGGGGATAAATCTACTGGGTTCTTCCATTCGTATGTTAAGCAGCGGCGCAAGAGGAATCACATATCCGGGACACTTGATGACGATGTGTGGATCACGGATAAGCAGGGAGTTTCGGCCTCTGCAGTTGATTACTTTCAGGGACTGTTTCAGGAGGAGCATATTTCTGATACTGATATGATTGACTGTATCCCATCTCTGATAACTGAAGAAGATAATTCTATGTTAATGGCTAAGCCAGGAATGCAAGAGATCCGTGATGCGGTGTTCAGTCTTAGTAAACATAGTGCTGCGGGGGTTGATGGATTTAATGGAGTCTTTTATCAAACATATTGGGACATTATTATGCATGATGTGGAAGCAGCTGTTGTGGCTTTCTTTGCTGGTTCCAAACTGCCTAAGGGAGTCACTTCTACTGCGCTTTGCTTAATTCCGAAAACGGCCAATGCCCAATTGTGGAGTCAATATCGTCCAATAAGTTTGTGCACTTATTTCAATAAGATTGTCACTAAAATCATTAACACCAGGCTTGGGCTATTGCTTCCGAAGATCATATCCCCTATGCAAGCAGGTTTCGTCAATGGCAGAAGTATATATGATAACATAATGCTCGCACAAGAGCTTACGCACGAAATTAGGCGTCCTGCCAGGGGTGGCAATGTTATACTTAAATTGGATATGATGAAGGCTTTTGATCGACTCTCATGGAAGTTCCTCAGACGGGTGCTGCTTGCGTTTGGCTTCTCTGCAGAATGGGTTTCGCGTATCCTAGGGTGTATTGATCAATCATGGTTCTCGATTATGATTAACGGTGAGCTTCAAGGTTATTTTCAGGCATTCAAAGGGGTTCGTCAAGGCGACCCTCTCTCTCCAGCATTGTTCATTATTGCGCAAGAATATCTTTTACGGGGTCTAGCACGCCTCCATGATCAACATCCAGAGATCCGATACAATGGGGGAGGTTCCGTTGTTGTGCCTTGTTTAGCCTTTGCGGATGATTGTATTCTGTTTAGCAATGCAAAGAGAAGTTCGTTAAAGAAGATTATGGGATGGCTAACTCACTACCAGGAGATTTCGGGTCAAACTATTAGCGCGGCTAAAAGCTCTTTCATTCTGTCCAGCAAGGCCAGTGCCACACGAGCTGGGATTGTGGCTCGAATCACTGGATTTCGTCGGGAAGAACTGCCCTTTCTATATTTAGGGACGCCAATATTTAAAGGTAGACAACGGTGCTTTCTGTTTGATCATCTTATCGATAAGTTGTCTACTAAGATCACGGGTTGGGCTGCAACTCAAATCTCTTATGGTGGTCGGCTAACCTTGCTTCAAACAGTATTGATGGCTCAACCACTACATCTCTTACACACTATCGGGCTGCCCTTTGTTACCGGCAAGAAGATACAAAACATATGTAACGGCTTCCTTTGGGGCAAGCTTCGGTGGGCAAAATGGGACGCAGAGTGCCGCGAATACGCCGAGGGGGGGCTCAATGTTAAATCCTTGCATATTATTAATGAGGTGTGTGCAGCCAAGGCGTGGTTTAGGTTCCGAGCAGGGAACTCGCTTTGGAGCGAATTTATGAAGTCTAAGTACTGTAGTAACTACACACCTGCGACAGCCAAAGTCTATCCTTCTCACTCGAGCTGCTGGAAGTTTATCCTAAAGGGGCGTGAGTATGTCGAGCCACGTCTCCATTGGATTATTGGGGAAGGGACATGCAGATTTTGGACAGATTCGTGGCTTCCTGGGGGCTGCCCAACGCCTCTGCACACGCATGTGGTTGATGAACAGCTTTTGGTGCACCAAGTATGGCTAAACGGAGAGTGGGATGTGCACAAACTAGAAGGGATGGTTGACGAACCTACTCTAGCTGATATACTAGCCACCCCTATTCACCTGACTATGAAGGATGCTATGGTTTGGAAGGGGACATCGAATGGTTTATTCTCATTTGCCGAGGTCTACAAGGACTTATCTGAGCCACGAGCTAGCTCTCGTCTACATGAGTCATTATGGCATAGCTCATTTCCCTCATCTATGTCTATGCTTGCGTGGCGGGTATATAACAATTTAATCCCGGTGGATGAGCGAATGCAAAGCAAAGGCATTCAACTAGCATCTCGTTGTGCATGCTGCAATAACACCGAAACTTTGGCTCATGTCTTCATCGAGAATAAGGTTGCCCAAGAAGTCTGGGCACAATTAGGGACGATGTTTGGAGTCTTTAACCAACCGTTTAGCTCCATTCGTCACATCTTTCAGGTTTGGAGTCTAAGCACCCTCACTCCAGGGCACATACGTAGGCTTGTTCCGTTAGTGACGCTATATGCCCTCTGGGAAGCACGAAACAAGGCAAAACATGAAGGCGTGCCATTTACAACGAACAAGATTCTGGCCCGCATTTCTTGGACTGTCACGACCTGGTGCAAGGCTGGGTACGGCAGTTTGGCAGCTTGGAAGGGCGACTTGGAGGCTGCTCGTCAATGGGGCTGTCAACTCATTGGTAGCCGTCCTCGAAGACCTCAAGTGGTTGGCTGGTTGCGCCCACCTATGGGTAGAATTAAGATGAACATTGACGGCTCCTATGGGCTGCAGTTTGCAGGGGCGGGGGCTGTTTTGCGGGATGATCAAGGGCGATTGCTTCATGCATTATCGTTCCCTATCAAGGCGGACTCCCCATTCGAAGCTGAGCTTCAATCTCTTATTGTAAGTTTGACTTGGTGTTCTGACCATTCCCTCTCTAATATGCAGGTAGAAACGGACTCATCACAGCTCTTCCATGCACTATTACATCTCCGAGGTCCATGGCAATTGAGGTCACATATTCTTCTGGCCCAGCGACTCGTCAAAGCAACAAGGGCGGAGGTGCAACATATTTGGCGAGAAGGAAATCAAGCAGCTGACTACATGGCCAAGCAAGCTGCTACAACCAACATCACCATCCATTGGCGTTTAGGAGAGGAGAGCCCCCATCTCCGGTCACTTATACGCCTGGAGCAAATTGGCGTCCCATACGTTCGTAAAGGGCGTCTTTAATTATTGCTTTTATACTTTTTTCTTCTGAGTGTGCTCAACTTGTATTGGCTAGGAGCACTTTATCCATTCTGTTTAGGGAGCCTTTTGGTGCTTTATTCCGGGTGTTTTCTAGCACATGAGGACGGGAGGGGAAGTAGGAGTCTTTACTTCTATAACCCCTTCCCTGCTCGCTAGACTTCCTGGGATTTTGCTCTAAAATGCTCCATTATTTAGTTTTCAGTATGTTTGCGACTAGTTCGCATGTCTCTGTACTTTTTTTTTCCTTAACACGTAAGCCCCTCGTAGGGTTTAGAATTAAAAAAAAAAAAAAAAAAAAAAATTACATATTACAACATCCAAAGACAAAAAAAGACAAAAAAGGACCAATATGAGAACCTTAAAACCCTAAAGGAAAAAATAAGACGAAATGCCACGTTTTGTGTTATTCATCAAATAAAGTGGCACGAATGTTAAATAAATAATGCACGGATTATCAAAAGTGTTATCAAATTACATATTACAACACCCAAAGACAAAAAAAGACAAAAAAGGACGAATATGAGAACCTTAAAACCCTAAAGGAAAAAATAAGACGAAATGCCACATTTTGTGTTATTCATCAAATAAAGTGGCACGAATGTTAAATAAATAATGCACGAATTATCAAAAGTGTTATCAAATTACATATTACAACACCCAAAGACAAAAAAAGACAAAAAAGGACGAAAATGAGAACCTTAAAACCCTAAAGGAAAAACTAAGCCGAAATGCCACGTTTTGTGTTATTCATCAAATAAAGTGGCACGAATGTTAAATAAATAATGCACGGATTATCAAAAGTGTTAACAAATTACATATTACAACACCCAAAGACAAAAAAAGACAAAAAAGGACGAATATGAGAACCTTAAAACCCTAAAGGAAAAAATAAGACGAAATGCCACATTTTGTGTTATTCATCAAATAAAGTGGCACGAATGTTAAATAAATAATGCACGAATTATCAAAAGTGTTATCAAATCCTCAAAAGGGCATGGACGACTTTATCCACTGTCTGCTTGACTGCAACCTCCAGGATGCCGGTTTCACTGGTTCTCCGTACTCTTGGACTCAAGGGAATAAGTACAAGCGCCTTGATAGGGTGCTTGTCAACCCAGAGTTTATCAGCAGTTTTACCACTGTTGGGGTTCGACATCTTGCTAGGACTGGGTCCGATCACTCTCCGCTTTTGGTGGAGTGCAAGGCTGATGCTGATGTGATCAAGTCGAGCTTCAGATTTCAAAACATGTGGACCAAACATGATGGTTGTCGTCCGCTGATAGAGCAATCTTGGTCTCTGCCTGTTTGGGGGGAGCCTATCACTGCTTTTTGGACCAAACTGAAGCGTCTGAAAGGTGAGCTCAAGCAGTGGAATAAGACCACCTTCGGTAATATCTTCTCTCAGGTGGCGCAGATTGAAGATGAAGTGTGCCAGAAGGAGACTACTTACCAACAATCTGGTCTCCCCCAGGATCGCGAGGCTCTTAGCTTGCTTAAGGCAAAGCAGCTTCGTCTTTTGGCTATGGAGGAGGCGTACTGGCAACAGAAAAGTAGTTGTCACTGGCTTAAAGAGGGCGATAAGTCGACAGCGTTCTTTCACTCTTATGTCAAACAAAAGAGGAAGAAGAACCACATCGCTGGTACCCTTGATGACGGTGAGTGGATTTCTACTAAGGAGGGCATTGTCGACTCTGCTGTTCGCTTCTTTCAGAATCTTTTTGATAATGAAGGGCATGAGGCTGATGGGGAAATGATTGATTGCATTCCCTCTCTGGTCTCTCATGAGGACAACCAGATGTTGTTAGCCGAGCCGACCCTTGAGGAGGTTCGTGCTGTTGTCTTCTCCTTGAGTGCGCAGAGTGCTGCTGGTGTTGATGGCTTCAATGGGGTTTTCTTTCAGACCTATTGGAACATCATTCAGGAAGACTTACTGCGTGCTATGAAATACTTTATCGCTGGCAACAAGCTACCTAAGGGGGTCACTTCTACGGTGCTTTGCCTTATCCCGAAACAGCCAGGCGCTCAAACCTGGAGTCAATTTCGTCCTATCAGCTTGTGCACTTTTATGAACAAAGTTGCCACTAAAATTATCAGCTCTAGATTAGGCGCTCTCCTACCGAGACTTATCTCCCCGATGCAGGCGGGTTTTGTGCAGGGCAGAAGCATTCATGATAATATCATGCTGGCCCAAGAACTTACGCACGAAATCAATAAGACTGCTAATGGTGGTAACACTATCCTTAAGCTTGATATGACTAAGGCGTTTGATCGTCTGTCCTGGCAGTTTCTAAGGAGAGTCCTTTTGGCGTTTGGCTTTGCGGAGCGATGGATTGCTTTGATTATGAACTGCATTGACCAATCGTTCTTTTCTATCATGTTGAATGGGGAGATCCAGGGTTACTTTCCTGCGTCGAAAGGCGTTAGGCAAGGTGATCCGCTCTCTCCGGCCTTATTTATTCTGGCTCAAGAGTACTTCCTTCGTGGTCTGTTGAGACTTCACGAGGAGCATCCTGAGGTCCGCTATGATGGTGGGGGTAGTAAGGATGTAGTTGTTCCATGTCTATCCTTTGCGGATGACTGTATCCTTTTCTGCAATGGCAAGAAGAGCTCCTTGCGCTTGATTATGGACTGGCTGGACCACTATCAGAGTATCTCGGGCCAGCTAATCAACAAGTCTAAGAGCAGTTGCATTGTCTCTACTAATGCTACTCCGGCCAGGATTAGTGTAGTATGCCGTGCAACAGGGTTTAAACTTGAAAAACTCCCCTTTACGTACCTGGGTACGCCCATCTACAAAGGTCACAAGAAACGGTTCTTGTATGAGAACTTGATTGAGAAGATGGTGACTTCTATTGCGGGATGGAATCACACTCACCTTTCCTCTGGGGGCCGCTTGACCCTGGTGCAGTCCGTGTTGATGGCTCAGCCGCTTCACTTACTACACACCCTCCAAATGCCTCTTACGGTTGTGGACAGAATCCAAAAAATCTGTAATGGCTTCATCTGGGGGAAGCAGAGATGGTCCAGTTGGGACAAAGCAAGCTTCAGCTATGAGGAAGGTGGCCTAAACCTCAAGTCTCTGGCTGTTGTCAACCAGGCTTGTATGGTGAAGGCTTGGTATCGATTCCGTTCGGTCGATAACCTTTGGACCCGCTTTATGAAGGGTAAGTATTGTAGAAAGTATCACCCTGCGGAGGCTACGGAGTTCCCTAGGCACTCCTCGTGCTGGAAGTTTATATTACGTGGCCGGGACTACGCTGAAGATCATATTCACTGGGTCCTGGGGCGGGGTGATTGTCGTTTCTGGGAGGATTCATGGGGTATTCAAGGGGTTGAACCCTTGGAGGACCATGACCGGGATAGTAATCTCCGTGTTAGTGCGCTTTGGCAGGATGGTGATTGGAATGAGGAGCTGCTGCGCACTATGGTTAGCTCTGATGCGGTCAGAGATATTATGACCATTCCGATTCATTCGGAAAAGGAGGATGTTGCGGTGTGGAAAGGGACGGGGGATGGTCTATTCTCCTTTCGACAGGTGTGTCGAGAAATCGCACCCTCTAGAGATCCTTCCTATCTGCATAGCCTTATTTGGCATTCCTCCTTCCCGAAGAAGATGTCTATGTTAGCCTGGCGGGTGTCCAGGGGATTCATTCCCGTTGAGGAAATGATGCAGCGTCGAGGTGTGTCATTGCCGTCTCGATGTGTTTGTTGCTCCTCTACGGAGACGCTGGCTCATGTCTTTTGGGACAACGAGGTGGCTCACAGGATTTGGGTCTACTTGGGCTCCATTTTTGGTGTCAAGTATGATCACATTAACTCTCTTAGGGGGGCTATGGAAGCCTGGCTTCTAAGCTCAACTACGGGTGGGCATGTTAGACACCTGGTTCTTGTGGCTACCTTATACGCGCTATGGGTGGCGAGGAACGAGAGTAAGCACGAGGGGGCTCCCTATCGTTATGATAGGATCATGCATCACATTGTTCGCACTGTCTATCTTTGGTGTGGTGCTGGGTTTGGCTCCTATGATCGTTGGAAAGGTAATCATGACGTGGCTCGTACATGGGGCTTGTTTATTTTGGCTAAGACTAACAAACCACCTAGATTAGTTGGCTGGACTCGTCCTCCTAGAGGCAAGTTCAAGCTCAACGTTGATGGCTCGTTCAGTTTGTCGGGGTGTGGCTCGGGCGGGGTCTTGAGGGGTGATGATGGTCATCTCATTGTGGCAGTTGCGATCCCTATCCTCGCTAGTTCTTCGTTTGAGGCTGAGGTTGAGTCTATGGTGGTGGTATTGAGGTGGTTCATTGAGCACGCTTATGGGGGTTTCCTTGTGGAGACGGATTCATTACAGCTGGTGCAGGCTTTACAGCACACTGGGGGTCCTTGGCATTTGAGGTCTAGGATTCTGCTTATTAGGAGATTGCTTGAGTACTTGCAGTCGGAGCTTGGTCATGTTTGGAGGGAGCGGAATCATGCTGCAGACTACATGGCCAAGCACGCAGTGGTGCACAGTACCAGATTCTCATGGAGACCGGGAGAGGAGACATCACAGTTCCGCGCTCTGATCAGATTGGAGCAGATTGGTCTCCCTTACATTCGGAGGACTAGATGATTGTCCCCATTCTTTATTTGCTAACATCGTTTTGTTTGATATGGCTTGCAGGTGGTCCTTGGGCGTATTGTTTCATCTAATGTCGACTTCAAATGGGGGGGGTACATCTATAGCAACTGTCTTCCGGGAGCTATAGATGTTAATGCCCTCTTGATCTCCTGGATAGGAGTGACGGAACCTCTAGAGGTTGATTGTGTTCATTTTGCAGGTGCATGAGTTATGGAGGCTTTTGTTTTGGATTAGATTGATAGGCGACGGCCACGTTTGCACTTCATATGGTTAGGGGTCGTCTGCTGGGATTTGGTCTGAGATTGATACTACAGATGGAGCTATTGCCTGAGCCAGAGAGAGATAGAGACGTTGCATTATCTCTGATGGCATAGCTATTTCTAGATAGTCTTGCTGAGCGCGCTCCCCTTGTTTTCCAGAGCGCATATGTTTACTCTTCAGGGGCTCTTCTATTCGGGGGTTTGGGTGTTTTCTAGCGCTGGATCCGGAGGTACGGCTGGGACTCCCCACTTTCTCTCTTCTCCAGCTTGCTGTTGGGCAAGGTTCTCTTACCACAGGGATTGGGGGTTTTGACATGGCAAGTGCATACACTCTTGCAGAGATGCAGGAGGGGGGGTTGAAGGGTGTATGCGCCCCATGCAGTGGTTTGGAGACTTGGTCCTTGTCCTGATGCTTGCTGGAGGCAAGGTTCTCTTACCGCAGGGATGGGGGGACTGGTGTGGTAAGTGCATGCACCCCTGCAGAGATGCAGGAGGGGGGGATGAGGGGTGTATGTATCCCATGCAGCGGTTTGGAGACTTGGTCCTTGTCCTGGGGAGAGGTTTTGGGGGTCCTACCGTGCCTTCCATCTTGCTAGACTTCCTAAACTCCCATTAAGGAGAGCCCTAGTTTATTTACTTGTTTTATACTGCTTTCTTATGCGATACGCTCGCGAGACTATGTATTTCTTTTGAAAAAAAAAAAAAAAAAAAATTACATATTACAAAAAAAAAAAAAATTACATATTAGAACACCCAAAGACAAAAAAAGACAAGAAAGGACGAAAATGAGAACCTTAAAACCCTAAAGGAAAAACTAAGCCGAAATGCCACGTTTTGTGTTAATCATCAAATAAAGTGGCACGAATGTTAAATAAATAATGTACGGATTATTAAAAGTGTTATCAAATTACATATTACAACATCCAAAGACAAAAAAGACAAAAAAGGACCAATATGAGAACCTTAAAACCCTAACGGAAAGAAATAAGACGAAATGCCAAGTTTTGTGTTATTCATCAAATAAAGTGGCACGAATGTTAAATAAATAATGCACGGATTATCAAAAGTGTTATCAAATTACATATTACAACACCCAAAGACAAAAAAAGACAAAAAAGGACGAATATGAGATTCTTAAAACCCTAAAGGAAAAAATAACACGAAATGCCACATTTTGTGTTATTCATCAAATAAAGTGGCACAAATGTTAAATAAATAATGCACGAATTATCAAAAGTGTTATCAAATTACATATTACAACACCCAAAGACAAAAAAAGACAAAAAAGGACGAAAATGAGAACCTTAAAACCCTAAAGGAAAAACTAAGCCGAAATGCCACGTTTTGTGTTAATCATCAAATAAAGTGGCACGAATGTTAAATAAATAATGTACGGATTATTAAAAGTGTTATCAAATTACATATTACAACATCCAAAGACAAAAAAAGACAAAAAAGGACCAATATGAGAACCTTAAAACCCTAAAGGAAAAAATAAGACGAAATGCCACGTTTTGTGTTATTCATCAAATAAAGTGGCACGAATGTTAAATAAATAATGCACGGATTATCAAAAGTGTTATCAAATTACATATTACAACACCCAAAGACAAAAAAAGACAAAAAAGGACGAATATGAGAACCTTAAAACCCTAAAGGAAAAAATAAGACGAAATGCCACATTTTGTGTTATTCATCAAATAAAGTGGCACGAATGTTAAATAAATAATGCACGAATTATCAAAAGTGTTATCAAATTACATATTACAACACCCAAAGACAAAAAAAGACAAAAAAGGACGAAAATGAGAACCTTAAAACCCTAAAGGAAAAACTAAGCCGAAATGCCACGTTTTGTGTTATTCATCAAATAAAGTGGCACGAATGTTAAATAAATAATGCACGGATTATCAAAAGTGTTATCAAATTACATATTACAACACCCAAAGACAAAAAAAGACAAAAAAGGACGAATATGAGAACCTTAAAACCCTAAAGGAAAAAATAAGACGAAATGCCACATTTTGTGTTATTCATCAAATAAAGTGGCACGAATGTTAAATAAATAATGCACGAATTATCAAAAGTGTTATCAAATTACATATTAGAACACCCAAAGACAAAAAAAGACAAGAAAGGACGAAAATGAGAACCTTAAAACCCTAAAGGAAAAACTAAGCCGAAATGCCACGTTTTGTGTTAATCATCAAATAAAGTGGCACGAATGTTAAATAAATAATGTACGGATTATTAAAAGTGTTATCAAATTACATATTACAACATCCAAAGACAAAAAAAGACAAAAAAGGACCAATATGAGAACCTTAAAACCCTAACGGAAAAAATAAGACGAAATGCCAAGTTTTGTGTTATTCATCAAATAAAGTGGCACAAATGTTAAATAAATAATGCACGAATTATCAAAAGTGTTATCAAATTACATATTACAACACCCAAAGACAAAAAAAGACAAAAAAGGACGAAAATGAGAACCTTAAAACCCTAAAGGAAAAACTAAGCCGAAATGCCACGTTTTGTGTTAATCATCAAATAAAGTGGCACGAATGTTAAATAAATAATGTACGGATTATTAAAAGTGTTATCAAATTACATATTACAACATCCAAAGACAAAAAAAGACAAAAAAGGACCAATATGAGAACCTTAAAACCCTAAAGGAAAAAATAAGACGAAATGCCACGTTTTGTGTTATTCATCAAATAAAGTGGCACGAATGTTAAATAAATAATGCACGGATTATCAAAAGTGTTATCAAATTACATATTACAACACCCAAAGACAAAAAAAGACAAAAAAGGACGAATATGAGAACCTTAAAACCCTAAAGGAAAAAATAAGCCGAAATGCCACATTTTGTGTTATTCATCAAATAAAGTGGCACGAATGTTAAATAAATAATGCACGAATTATCAAAAGTGTTATCAAATTACATATTACAACACCCAAAGACAAAAAAAGACAAAAAAGGACGAAAATGAGAACCTTAAAACCCTAAAGGAAAAACTAAGCCGAAATGCCACGTTTTGTGTTATTCATCAAATAAAGTGGCACGAATGTTAAATAAATAATGCACGGATTATCAAAAGTGTTAACAAATTACATATTACAACACTCAAAGACAAAAAAAGACAAAAAAGGACGAATATGAGAACCTTAAAACCCTAAAGGAAAAAATAAGACGAAATGCCACATTTTGTGTTATTCATCAAATAAAGTGGCACGAATGTTAAATAAATAATGCACGAATTATCAAAAGTGTTATCAAATTACATATTAGAACACCCAAAGACAAAAAAAGACAAGAAAGGACGAAAATGAGAACCTTAAAACCCTAAAGGAAAAACTAACCGAAATGCCACGTTTTGTGTTAATCATCAAATAAAGTGGCACGAATGTTAAATAAATAATGTACGGATTATTAAAAGTGTTATCAAATTACATATTACAACATCCAAAGACAAAAAAAGACAAAAAAGGACCAATATGAGAACCTTAAAACCCTAACGGAAAAAAATAAGACGAAATGCCAAGTTTTGTGTTATTCATCAAATAAAGTGGCACGAATGTTAAATAAATAATGCACGGATTATCAAAAGTGTTATCAAATTACATATTACAACACCCAAAGACAAAAAAAAGACAAAAAAGGACGAATATGAGAACCTTAAAACCCTAAAGGAAAAAATAACACGAAATGCCACATTTTGTGTTATTCATCAAATAAAGTGGCACAAATGTTAAATAAATAATGCACGAATTATCAAAAGTGTTATCAAATTACATATTACAACACCCAAAGACAAAAAAAGACAAAAAATGACGAAAATGAGAACCTTAAAACCCTAAAGGAAAAACTAAGCCGAAATGCCACGTTTTGTGTTAATCATCAAATAAAGTGGCACGAATGTTAAATAAATAATGTACGGATTATTAAAAGTGTTATCAAATTACATATTACAACATCCAAAGACAAAAAAAGACAAAAAAGGACCAATATGAGAACCTTAAAACCCTAAAGGAAAAAATAAGACGAAATGCCACGTTTTGTGTTATTCATCAAATAAAGTGGCACGAATGTTAAATAAATAATGCACGGATTATCAAAAGTGTTATCAAATTACATATTACAACAACACATACTACAACAAGAAAAAACGCTCCAAAATTCTCTCCATAGGCGATTTTGGGCGGCTTTCACACTCCAATCAAAACGCCTCTTCTCCGACCTTATGGTCGCCGGGGAGGACCCCCCACCCACTGTGGAGGGGCTAAAGCAGCCTCCCATCACTGGGAATGTGGTGCAAGATCTGTTGGAACCATGTTTGGAGTCGCATAAAAGCTCTACTATTACCTTATCGGAAGCTATGGTTCTCACGCTCATACCACCATCATTGTCTTCTTCTACGGCCGCTCTAGGAACTGTATTAGCACCATCTTCTAATGGAATTGAGGTGGAGGCCGCGGATTCTGTGGATGGGAACAGCTTGTCCACTGATTTGAGCAACGAAACCTCTCAAAACCCTAACTCCGGCAGCCTCCTTCTGGCGCCTGCACAGCCTACTGGTGGCGCCACCAGCCCTGGTGGTTCTGGTAAGTTATGTACTGTCCTTGAGTGTCCCACTGCCCCTGCAACACGTCATTGCCCTGATGCCCACGGTTTGGAGAAGTCCGACCTTGCAAGGACTCCTCACTCGGCTAGGTTTCCTATCTCGGATAGGACTCCTAGTGAGGTGGAGTCTGGTGCGCGTCCTGGGCCCAATCAGTTGGCTAAGTCCACTGATTTAGGCGCCCCTCCTTGTGAACAGCCTGGTCCGTGCATGGGTGTTAGTCCACCTCATGGTCCGTGCAAGGATAACACTATAATTTTGCCCCCCCTTGGACCCCAATTAGAACGTGAGTTAGGCCCTAAGGACGTGGTCAAGCCTCCTAGTGAGGCTAGGCTCACGATGACTCACGAGCAAATGTTGGCCTCTTTCCCGGCCCTCATCCCTCGCTATGGTACTACCAATGATTCTACTAAGGAAGTGCGTGTGGATAATGAAGCTGAGGTTACTATCGTGCCTAAGCACAAGGTCGACCCCAAGCCTTCCTTCGTGCAGGCCGTAAAATCTAAGACGCAAGGGGCGCAAACGAGACGTGATTACGCTCGTAGATATGATATTCCCCCGCCTACGTCTATTGCTCCTTCAACTACTGTTGGAGGCAAACCTACTATTCTATTTAAAGCTGAGGATAAGGCTCGCTTTATAGCTAGTATGCAACATGTTTTGATTGGTAAATTTTCCCACGGACGTCCTGCTATTACTGATATCAAGGAGTTCTTTACCAATCTTAAGTTAAGAGGAGATTATAATCTCTCCATTTATGACGACAGACACCTTATTGTTGAATGTGTGTTGCTGGAAGATTATATTCGCCTCTGGCTTAGGGTCATATGGTTCATCAAGAGTTACCCTATGAGAATGTTTAAATGGACTCCCGACTTTGATGCATCCATTGAATCCTCGCTGTGTCCAGTATGGGTCTCTTTCCCCAAGTTGCCCATTTACATGTACACGAATGAGGGTTTACTCTCTGTCGCTAGTGGTGTGGGTAAGCCGCTATGTATTGATCATTTGAACACCACTAGGACGCAATTAGGGTGTGCTAGTGTCTGTGTCGAGATAGACGTGGCTCAACCCCAACCTAAGGAGGTGGATGTTAGATTTGAACGCACTCTTGCAAGTGGAAAAGTGACCTCCGAAGGATTTGAGCAGAAGGTTACTTACGAAGAGATGCCTGCTTACTGTACCATGTGTAAGCACCTGGGACATGCTTCTTCGCATTGTAAACTGGGTGGCAAGGTCTCTTCTCAGCAAACTGCTACTGGCAGTCAGCCTTCTGCTACCCCTGAGAGTAATGGGGTTCCTTCTAAAGGGCCTGTTGGTTCGCGGGGTGATACTGCCCCTAAGAAACGTAGACGCAAGAGGCGCACTACCTTGAAATGGAAAGAAAAAACTAAGGATATCCCTGTCACTAATGCCCAGGGCTCTCTCGAGCAAAAGAAGCAGCGGCAAAGTGAGAATACTACTAGTCCGACTGTTGCATTGGAGCCGGTAGAAGCTATCCCTGAACGGGGTTTGCCATCTACTGTTGAGCCAGGTAATAAGGGACTCCCTGATAATTCTGCTGTTGAGGTCGTTCCTACGCAGATAGCTGCTACGGGTACAGCTGAGGGTGGAGAGACAGACACTGCGACCCAGCCCGGGACGTGGATTGACGTCTCACCTAAAACTCGTGCTAAGACCATTGCTTTATCTACCCAGCCTGCCTCCATTGTCACTCAAAACAGATTTGTCGAGTTAGATAAGGAGGATGGTTTTGAGGACGTTACTGCCTCCAGGACCGTCAAATCTCTTCCTAGCTCCCCCAAGGCCTCTTTGCCTAAGCGGGGAATCACTGCTAGCAAGCTCATCGAGGAATATAGGTCCTTGAAATTAAAGAAAGCCAACTTGCCCCAACGCCCCAAGACTATCATCCCCCAGGGCACGGCTCTTACAAAGAAGGAAAGGATGCGCCTTTCCGATGTCGAGTAGTATCTTATGCTGGAATCTACGTGGGGTTGGCAATTCACCCACACGTAGGAGGATTAAATCTCTTCGCAGGCTCCACAAATTTTCTATCTTATGTATCCAGGAGCCTATGATCTCTGTTACAAAATTGCCTAAGCTGACGAAAAAGCTTAATTTCTCCGGTAGTGCTGCTAATTCTACTAACAAGATTTGGGTCTTGTGGAATGATCAGCACACCGTTCATGTGCTGGCTGATGAACCTCAGCTGTTACATCTTCGTGTCTCGTCAGGTACGAAGGATGTCCTTCTCACCGTTGTCTATGCTTCGTGCACCTCCAATGGCCGACAGGCCTTATGGAGTAGCTTAGCGGACAAGGCTGACCCTATGCTTCCTTGGGCCGTCATGGGAGACTTCAACTGTTTGTTATCCGACAGTGAAAGTAAGGGTTGTCTCCCTCAAAAGGGCATGGACGACTTCATAAACTGTTTGATTAACTGCAATCTTCAGGATGCCGGTTTCACCGGTTCTCCGTATACTTGGACTCAGGGGAACAAATATAAGCGCCTGGATCGGGTGCTCGTCAACCCTGAGTTTCTCAGCTTTTTTAACTCTGTTGGGGTTCGTCATCTCGCTAAGACGGGGTCTGATCACGCACCTCTGCTGATTGACTGCAAGATGGACTCTGACATTATTAAGTCGAGCTTCAGATTCCAGAATATGTGGACCAAGCATGATGGTTGTCGTGCTCTTATTGAGAAATCTTGGTCTCTTCCAGTTTGGGCGGAACCTATAACTGCTTTTTGGAGTAAGTTGAAGCGGTTAAAGGGTGAACTCAAGCAATGGAATAAGCATGTTTTTGGCAACATCTTCTCGCAAGTTGCACAGATTGAGGATGAGGTGTGTCAGAAGGAAACTGCTTACCAACAAACTGGACTCCCACAAGATCGCGAGGCTCTTAGCTTGCTAAAAGCAAAGCAGCTTCGTCTTCTGGCTATGGAGGAGGATTATTGGCAACAAAAAAGCAGTTGTCACTGGTTTAAAGAGGGTGATAAGTCTACTGCATTCTTTCACTCTCAGGTCAAGCAGAGGCGGAAGAAGAGTCATATTGCTGGTACTCTTGACAACGGTGCTTGGGTCTCCGACAAGGATGGTATCATTGACTCTGCTGTTCGCTTCTTTCAGAATCTTTTTGACGCTGATGGACACGAGGCTGATGGGGATATGCTTGATGTCATTCCTTCGTTGGTCTCTACGGAAGACAATCAGGCTTTGTTGGCTGAACCTACTCTAGAAGAGCTTAGGGAGGTTGTCTTTGGTTTAAGTTCGCAGAGTGCTGCTGGGGTGGATGGTTTCAATGGAGTCTTCTTCCAGACTTATTGGGATATCATCAAGCAGGATTTGCTGCGAGCTATGATTCATTTTCTCGCTGGCAACAAGTTACCTAAGGGGGTTACCTCTACGGTGCTTTGTCTCATTCCGAAAAAGCCTGGGGCTCAGACTTGGAGTGACTTTCGCCCTATTAGTTTGTGCACTTTCATGAATAAGGTTGCCACTAAAATTATCAGTTCGCGCTTAGGGAATATCCTCCCGAAGCTTATATCTCCTATGCAGGCTGGATTTGTTCAGGGCAGAAGTATTTATGATAATATCATGCTCGCGCAAGATCTAACTCATGAGATTAACAGGACTGCTAATGGTGGTAATACCATTCTTAAGCTTGATATGACTAAGGCGTTTGATCGCCTTTCTTGGAAATTCCTGCAGAGGATTCTTCTGGCCTTTGGCTTTGCTGATAAATGGGTCTCCTTGATTATGAACTGCATTGACCAGTCGTATTTTTCTATCATGATTAATGGGGAGATCCAGGGTTACTTTCCGGCGTCAAAAGGTGTTAGACAAGGGGACCCGCTTTCTCCTGCGCTATTCATCCTTGCTCAGGAATATCTCCTCCGTGGCCTTATGCGAATCCATGAAGAGCATCCTGAGGTACGCTATAATGGTGGGGGTAGTAAGGATGTTATCGTTCCTTGCTTGTCTTTCGCTGACGATTGCATTCTCTTCTGCAACGGAAAGAAGAGCTCTCTTCGTATCATTATGGCTTGGCTCGATCACTATCAAAGTGTCTCCGGCCAGCTTATCAACAACTCCAAGAGCAGCTGCCTTGTCTCCACCTCTGCGAGTCCTGCTAGGATTAGCGTGGTGTGCCATGCGACGGGGTTCAAGCTTGAAAAATTTCCTTTCACCTATCTGGGTACTCCCATCTCTAAGGGGGCCAAGAGATGCTTCTTGTTTGAGAATTTGATTCACAAGATGGTGGATACCATAGCTGGGTGGAACCATGGGCATTTGTCCTCGGGGGGGCGTTTGACTTTAGTGCAGTCTGTTTTGATGGCTCAGCCACTTCACTTACTGCATACCATTCAGATGCCCCTGACGGTGGTGGACAGAGTGCAAAAGATTTGTAATGGTTTCCTTTGGGGAAAGCAGCGATGGGCCAGTTGGTCTAAGGCGAGTTACAGCTATGAAGATGGGGGCCTTAAACTCAAATCTTTCGCTGCTATCAATCAGGTGTGTATGGTCAAGGCTTGGTACCGATTCAGATCTGTTGATAATCTTTGGAGTCGGTTCATGAAGGGGAAATATTGTAGGAAGTATCACCCTGTTGAGGCCAGGGAGCACCCTAAGCACTCCATGTGCTGGAAATTTATTTTGCGAGGCCGGGAGTTTGCTGAGAATCACACTCACTGGGTTCTTGGCAAGGGTGATTGTAGGTTCTGGGATGAGTCTTGGGGTATTCCAAGGCTTACTCCCTTGGCAAATCTTGAAATAGATAGTAATCTGCGCGTTAGTCAGCTCTGGCAGAATGGGGAATGGAACCAGGGTCTGCTGCGCGATATGGTTGACTCTGACACTGTCAGAGCTATTATGTCTATCCCTATCCACTCGGGTGAGGAGGATGTCGCAGTGTGGAAAGGTACGGGAGATGGGCAATTCTCTTTTCGGCAGGTGTATAAAGAGATTGCTCCATCTAGGGATCCTTCCTATCTGCATAGTCTTATTTGGCATTCTTCCTTCCCGAAAAAGATGTCTATGTTAGCCTGGCGGGTGTCCAGGGGATTAATTCCCGTTGACGAGCTCCTGCAACGCCGAGGTGTTTCTTTACCCTCTCGGTGTGTGTGCTGCTCTAATACGGAGACGCTGGCTCATGTCTTTTGGGACAATGAGGTGGCTAGCCAGATATGGCGCTACCTGGGGTCCGTCTTCGGCGTCAGGTATGATAATGTTCGTTCTCTTAGGGGGGCTATAGAGGCTTGGCTTCTGAGCTCTACCACGGAAGGGCACGTTAGACACCTTGTTCTTATCGCCACTTTATATGCTTTATGGGTAGCGAGGAACGAGTGTAAGCATGAGGGGACCCCCTATCGTTATGATAGGATCAGGCATCATATTGTTCGTACTGTTTCTCTTTGGTGTGATGCTGGGTTTGGTTCTTATGGCCGTTGGCGGGGTAATCACGAGGTGGCTCGTAATTGGGGCTTGTTTATGTTAGCTAAGCACAGTAACCCACCTAGATTAGTTGGTTGGATTCCTCCTCCTAGAGGTAAATCCAAACTTAACGTTGATGGCTCATTCAGTTCGTCCGGTTGCGGCTCGGGTGGGGTTTTGAGGGGTGATGATGGTCATCTCATTGTGGCAGTTGCGTTCCCTATCCATGCCTATTCTTCTTTTGAGGCTGAGGTTGAGTCTATGGTGGTGGTTTTGAGATGGGTTCTTGAGCATTCCTATGGGGGTCTACATGTGGAAACGGATTCCTTGCAGCTGATGCAGGCTGTTCAGCACTCTGGGGGTCCTTGGCAGTTGAGATCTAGGGTCATGCTTATTAGGAGGTTACTTGAGCTCTTACAGTCGGAGCTGGGTCATGTTTGGCGAGAGCGGAATCATGCTGCTGACTACATGGCCAAGCACGCAGTGATTCACAGTGCCAGATTCACATGGAGACCGGGAGAGGAGACATCACAGTTCCGAGCTTTGATCAGATTGGAACAGATTGGTCTCCCTTATATTCGGAGGACTAGATGATAGTCCCCGTTCTTTATTTGCTAACAGTGTTGTGTTTGCTATGGCTTGCAGGTGCTCCCTGGGCGTATTTTTCCATCTAATGTCGACTTCAAGTAGGGGGGGGTACATATATAGCACCTGTCTACAGGGAGCTATATATGTTAATGCCCTCTGGATCTCCTGTGTAGGAGTGACAGAACCTCTAGAGGTTGATTGTGTTCATTTTGCAGGTACACCAGCACTGGAGGCTTATGTTTTGGACTGGATTGATAGGCGACGGGCACAGTCGCATTTCATATTGTCCGAGATTGATATTACATCTGGAGCTATTGCCTGAGCCAGAGAGGGATAGAGTTGTTACATCATCTCTGATGGCATAGCTATTTATATATAGACTTGCTGAGCGCGCTCCCCTTGTTTCTTTGAGCGCATATGTATACTTTTCAGGGGCTCTTCTATTCTGGGGTTTGGGTGTTTTCTAGCGCTGGATCCGGAGGTACGGCTGGGACTCCCACTTTCTCTCTTCTCTTCTCCAGCTTGCTGTTGGGCAAGGTTCTCTTACCACAGGGATTGGGGGTTTTGACATGGCAAGTGCATACACTCTTGCAGAGATGCAGGAGGGGGGGTTGAAGGGTGTATGCGCCCCATGCAGTGGTTTGGAGACTTGGTCCTTGTCCTGATGCTTGCTGGAGGCAAGGTTCTCTTACCGCAGGGATGGGGGGACTGGTGTGGTAAGTGCATGCACCCCTGCAGAGATGCAGGAGGGGGGGATGAGGGGTGTATGTATCCCATGCAGCGGTTTGGAGACTTGGTCCTTGTCCTGGGGAGAGGTTTTGGGGGTCCTTCCTTGCCTTCCATCTTGCTAGACTTCCTAAACTCCCATTAAGGAGAGCCCTAGTTTATTTACTTGTCTTATATTGCTTTCTAATGCGATACGCTCGCGAGACTATGTATTTCTTTTGCTTGAATGGTAACACGTAACCCCTGTTGGGTTTTGCTTAAAAAAAAAAAAAAAATTACATATTACAACACCCAAAGACAAAAAAAGACAAAAAAGGACGAATATGAGAACCTTAAAACCCTAAAGGAAAAAATAAGACGAAATGCCACGTTTTGTGTTATTCATCAAATAAAGTGGCACGAATGTTAAATAAATAATGCACGGATTATCAAAAGTGTTATCAAATTACATATTACAACACCCAAAGACAAAAAAAGACAAAAAAGGACGAATATGAGAACCTTAAAACCCTAAAGGAAAAAATAAGACGAAATGCCACGTTTTGTGTTATTCATCAAATAAAGTGGCACGAATGTTAAATAAATAATGCACGGATTATCAAAAGTGTTATCAAATTACATATTACAACACCCAAAGACAAAAAAAGACAAAAAAGGACGAATATGAGAACCTTAAAACCCTAAAGGAAAAAATAAGACGAAATGCCACGTTTTGTGTTATTCATCAAATAAAGTGGCACGAATGTTAAATAAATAATGCACGGATTATCAAAAGTGTTATCAAATTACATATTACAACACCCAAAGACAAAAAAAGACAAAAAAGGACGAATATGAGAACCTTAAAACCCTAAAGGAAAAAATAAGACGAAATGCCACGTTTTGTGTTATTCATCAAATAAAGTGGCACGAATGTTAAATAAATAATGTACGGATTATTAAAAGTGTTATCAAATTACATATTACAACACCCAAAGACAAAAAAGACAAAAAAGGACGAATATGAGAACCTTAAAACCCTAAAGGAAAAAATAAGACGAAATGCCACGTTTTGTGTTATTCATCAAATAAAGTGGCACGAATGTTAAATAAATAATGCACGGATTATCAAAAGTGTTATCAAATTACATATTACAACACCCAAAGACAAAAAAAGACAAAAAAGGACGAATATGAGAACCTTAAAACCCTAAAGGAAAAAATAAGACGAAATGCCACGTTTTGTGTTATTCATCAAATAAAGTGGCACGAATGTTAAATAAATAATGCACGGATTATTAAAAGTGTTATCAAATTACATATTACAACACCCAAAGACAAAAAAAGACAAAAAAGGACGAATATGAGAACCTTAAAACCCTAAAGGAAAAAATAAGACGAAATGCCACGTTTTGTGTTATTCATCAAATAAAGTGGCACGAATGTTAAATAAATAATGTACGGATTATTAAAAGTGTTATCAAATTACATATTACAACACCCAAAGACAAAAAAAGACAAAAAAGGACGAATATGAGAACCTTAAAACCCTAAAGGAAAAAATAAGACGAAATGCCACGTTTTGTGTTATTCATCAAATAAAGTGGCACGAATGTTAAATAAATAATGCACGGATTATCAAAAGTGTTATCAAATTACATATTACAACACCCAAAGACAAAAAAAGACAAAAAAGGACGAATATGAGAACCTTAAAACCCTAAAGGAAAAAATAAGACGAAATGCCACGTTTTGTGTTATTCATCAAATAAAGTGGCACGAATGTTAAATAAATAATGTACGGATTATTAAAAGTGTTATCAAATTACATATTACAACACCCAAAGACAAAAAAAGACAAAAAAGGACGAATATGAGAACCTTAAAACCCTAAAGGAAAAAATAAGACGAAATGCCACGTTTTGTGTTATTCATCAAATAAAGTGGCACGAATGTTAAATAAATAATGTACGGATTATTAAAAGTGTTATCAAATTACATATTACAACACCCAAAGACAAAAAAAGACAAAAAAGGACGAATATGAGAACCTTAAAACCCTAAAGGAAAAAATAAGACGAAATGCCACGTTTTGTGTTATTCATCAAATAAAGTGGCACGAATGTTAAATAAATAATGCACGGATTATCAAAAGTGTTATCAAATTACATATTACAACACCCAAAGACAAAAAAAGACAAAAAAGGACGAATATGAGAACCTTAAAACCCTAAAGGAAAAAATAAGACGAAATGCCACGTTTTGTGTTATTCATCAAATAAAGTGGCACGAATGTTAAATAAATAATGCACGGATTATTAAAAGTGTTATCAAATTACATATTACAACACCCAAAGACAAAAAAAGACAAAAAAGGACGAATATGAGAACCTTAAAACCCTAAAGGAAAAAATAAGACGAAATGCCACGTTTTGTGTTATTCATCAAATAAAGTGGCACGAATGTTAAATAAATAATGTACGGATTATCAAAAGTGTTATCAAATTACATATTACAACACCCAAAGACAAAAAAAGACAAAAAAGGACGAATATGAGAACCTTAAAACCCTAAAGGAAAAAATAAGACGAAATGCCACGTTTTGTGTTATTCATCAAATAAAGTGGCACGAATGTTAAATAAATAATGCACGGATTATCAAAAGTGTTATCAAATTACATATTACAACACCCAAAGACAAAAAAAGACAAAAAAGGACGAATATGAGAACCTTAAAACCCTAAAGGAAAAAATAAGACGAAATGCCACGTTTTGTGTTATTCATCAAATAAAGTGGCACGAATGTTAAATAAATAATGTACGGATTATTAAAAGTGTTATCAAATTACATATTACAACACCCAAAGACAAAAAAAGACAAAAAAGGACGAATATGAGAACCTTAAAACCCTAAAGGAAAAAATAAGACGAAATGCCACGTTTTGTGTTATTCATCAAATAAAGTGGCACGAATGTTAAATAAATAATGTACGGATTATTAAAAGTGTTATCAAATTACATATTACAACACCCAAAGACAAAAAAAGACAAAAAAGGACGAATATGAGAACCTTAAAACCCTAAAGGAAAAAATAAGACGAAATGCCACGTTTTGTGTTATTCATCAAATAAAGTGGCACGAATGTTAAATAAATAATGTACGGATTATTAAAAGTGTTATCAAATTACATATTACAACACCCAAAGACAAAAAAAGACAAAAAAGGACGAATATGAGAACCTTAAAACCCTAAAGGAAAAAATAAGACGAAATGCCACGTTTTGTGTTATTCATCAAATAAAGTGGCACGAATGTTAAATAAATAATGTACGGATTATTAAAAGTGTTATCAAATTACATATTACAACACCCAAAGACAAAAAAAGACAAAAAAGGACGAATATGAGAACCTTAAAACCCTAAAGGAAAAAATAAGACGAAATGCCACGTTTTGTGTTATTCATCAAATAAAGTGGCACGAATGTTAAATAAATAATGCACGGATTATCAAAAGTGTTATCAAATTACATATTACAACACCCAAAGACAAAAAAAGACAAAAAAGGACGAATATGAGAACCTTAAAACCCTAAAGGAAAAAATAAGACGAAATGCCACGTTTTGTGTTATTCATCAAATAAAGTGGCACGAATGTTAAATAAATAATGCACGGATTATTAAAAGTGTTATCAAATTACATATTACAACACCCAAAGACAAAAAAAGACAAAAAAGGACGAATATGAGAACCTTAAAACCCTAAAGGAAAAAATAAGACGAAATGCCACGTTTTGTGTTATTCATCAAATAAAGTGGCACGAATGTTAAATAAATAATGTACGGATTATTAAAAGTGTTATCAAATTACATATTACAACACCCAAAGACAAAAAAAGACAAAAAAGGACGAATATGAGAACCTTAAAACCCTAAAGGAAAAAATAAGACGAAATGCCACGTTTTGTGTTATTCATCAAATAAAGTGGCACGAATGTTAAATAAATAATGCACGGATTATCAAAAGTGTTATCAAATTACATATTACAACACCCAAAGACAAAAAAAGACAAAAAGGACGAATATGAGAACCTTAAAACCCTAAAGGAAAAAATAAGACGAAATGCCACGTTTTGTGTTATTCATCAAATAAAGTGGCACGAATGTTAAATAAATAATGTACGGATTATCAAAAGTGTTATCAAATTACATATTACAACACCCAAAGACAAAAAAAGACAAAAAAGGACGAATATGAGAACCTTAAAACCCTAAAGGAAAAAATAAGACGAAATGCCACGTTTTGTGTTATTCATCAAATAAAGTGGCACGAATGTTAAATAAATAATGCACGGATTATCAAAAGTGTTATCAAATTACATATTACAACACCCAAAGACAAAAAAAGACAAAAAAGGACGAATATGAGAACCTTAAAACCCTAAAGGAAAAAATAAGACGAAATGCCACGTTTTGTGTTATTCATCAAATAAAGTGGCACGAATGTTAAATAAATAATGCACGGATTATCAAAAGTGTTATCAAATTACATATTACAACACCCAAAGACAAAAAAAGACAAAAAAGGACGAATATGAGAACCTTAAAACCCTAAAGGAAAAAATAAGACGAAATGCCACGTTTTGTGTTATTCATCAAATAAAGTGGCACGAATGTTAAATAAATAATGTACGGATTATTAAAAGTGTTATCAAATTACATATTACAACACCCAAAGACAAAAAAAGACAAAAAAGGACGAATATGAGAACCTTAAAACCCTAAAGGAAAAAATAAGACGAAATGCCACGTTTTGTGTTATTCATCAAATAAAGTGGCACGAATGTTAAATAAATAATGCACGGATTATCAAAAGTGTTATCAAATTACATATTACAACACCCAAAGACAAAAAAAGACAAAAAAGGACGAATATGAGAACCTTAAAACCCTAAAGGAAAAAATAAGACGAAATGCCACGTTTTGTGTTATTCATCAAATAAAGTGGCACGAATGTTAAATAAATAATGTACGGATTATTAAAAGTGTTATCAAATTACATATTACAACACCCAAAGACAAAAAAAGACAAAAAAGGACGAATATGAGAACCTTAAAACCCTAAAGGAAAAAATAAGACGAAATGCCACGTTTTGTGTTATTCATCAAATAAAGTGGCACGAATGTTAAATAAATAATGCACGGATTATCAAAAGTGTTATCAAATTACATATTACAACACCCAAAGACAAAAAAAGACAAAAAGGACGAATATGAGAACCTTAAAACCCTAAAGGAAAAATAAGACGAAATGCCACGTTTTGTGTTATTCATCAAATAAAGTGGCACGAATGTTAAATAAATAATGTACGGATTATCAAAAGTGTTATCAAATTACATATTACAACACCCAAAGACAAAAAAAGACAAAAAAGGACGAATATGAGAACCTTAAAACCCTAAAGGAAAAAATAAGACGAAATGCCACGTTTTGTGTTATTCATCAAATAAAGTGGCACGAATGTTAAATAAATAATGTACGGATTATCAAAAGTGTTATCAAATTACATATTACAACACCCAAAGACAAAAAAAGACAAAAAAGGACGAATATGAGAACCTTAAAACCCTAAAGGAAAAAATAAGACGAAATGCCACAGTTTTGTGTTATTCATCAAATAAAGTGGCACGAATGTTAAATAAATAATGCACGGATTATCAAAAGTGTTATCAAATTACATATTACAACACCCAAAGACAAAAAAAGACAAAAAAGGACGAATATGAGAACCTTAAAACCCTAAAGGAAAAAATAAGACGAAATGCCACGTTTTGTGTTATTCATCAAATAAAGTGGCACGAATGTTAAATAAATAATGTACGGATTATCAAAAGTGTTATCAATTACATATTACAACACCCAAAGACAAAAAAGACAAAAAAGGACGAATATGAAAACCTTAAAACCCTAAAGGAAAAAATAAGACGAAATGCCACGTTTTGTGTTATTCATCAAATAAAGTGGCACGAATGTTAATAAATAATGCACGGATTATTAAAAAGTGTTATCAAATTACATATTACAACACCCAAAGACAAA
>QFAX02000749.1:22500-25000 GCA_003412495.2 Echium plantagineum
TCATTCTATTTCCTTGCTTTGTCTACTTGAAACTAAGATGACTAGGGATCGTTTTACTGCTTTTAAATCCCTTCGTTTTTCTAGTTGGGACTCTTGCACTAACTCTGATTTTGTAGATGGTGGCCGCATGGTTGTTTTATGGGATCCGTCTCGTATTAACTGTGTTGTCATTGGAATGGACGGCCAACATATCCACCTTCAGTGCCACTGTAAAATTACACAGTTAACTTTTTTTGTTACTTGCGTGTACCCTTTTTATAGTGTAGGTGAGAGGAAAGTACTTTGGGACCATCTCACTCACGTGGGCCAAAGTATGACCTCTCCTTGGTGTATTGTTGGCGACTTTAATTGCTACTGCTCCCCGGATGAAAAGAATGGAGGTCCACCCCTTCGGCCTTATGTGCTTAAGGATCTGGATACCTTCAGACTTACATCCCGATTGACGGATGCCCCCTCGACTGGCCCTTTCTTCACATGGAGTAATGGTAAGATTTCCTCCAAGCTTGATCGTGCCTTCATCAATCAGGCTTGGAGCGATTTGAGACTCGACTGTAGGGCGCACTTCTTGCCTATGGAACCTGTTTCCGACCACAGACCCTTCACTTTATCTTTTTCAGGTTCTCCGCCAATAGGTAATCGTCCCTTCAAGTTTATGAATATGTGGATGGAACATCCCCTTTTTCTTGATATTCTTGCAGGCAAATGGAATTGTTTTTATGAAGGCACGGCGCAATACTCCCTTGCCATGAAATTGAAGTCACTGAAGGCTCCTTTGAAAAGTCTTAATCGTTCGGAGTTCAGTCACATCTCTGAGCGTGCCTCATCTGCCACTGCTGAGTTTCGTGATGCTATTGAGGAATTGCTTGAGGATCCAGGTTGCCAATCCTTGAACGATTCGGTGTGCACACTCAGAAACAAAGCAAACTTTCTCCTTGAAGCTGAGAGGAGCTTTATTCGACAAAAAGCTAGGTGCACTCACCTAGTGGATGGAGATCGAAGCTCAAAGTACTACCACAGCCTTATCAAAAGTGGAAACACGAAGAATGCCATTAGTTACATTGTTAAGGATGATGGTACGTATACTACTTCTCTGGATGAAGTCGCAGACTTGCTTGTGGATTTTTACAAGGGCCTTTTTGGGGTTGCTCGGATTTCTTTACCTATTGATCCCTCAGTCATTCAAGCTGGCTATACTTTGACCCCTGATGATATACTTGGATGTGACCGCCCTGTGGAGGATAGGGAGATTCGAAACGCCCTCTTCGACATTGACAGTGACAAAGCCCCGGGTCCGGATGGATTCTCCTCGGCTTTCTTCAAAAAGAATTGGGAAACTGTAAGTCATGATGTGATTAGCTGCGTTAGAGAATTTTTCTCCTCGGGAAAGCTTCTCAAACAGCTTAATCACACGATTATTGCTCTTATCCCGAAGAAAAATCAAGACCCCTCAGTTGGTGATTTCAGACCCATCGGATTGACGAATGTGGTTTACAAGGTTATCACAAAAATCATCGCATCCAGGATGGACTCTGTGCTTCCCAAGCTCGTCGATAAGTGCCAAGGCGCCTTTGTTAAAGGCAGAAATCTTGTGGATAATGTCTATATCGCACAAGAACTTGTTAAAGGGATGAATCGCAAAAGGTGTACTCCGAGTTGTATGTTGATGGTTGACCTCCGGAAGGCTTTCGATACGGTCTCCTGGACCTTCTTAGAGTCAGTTCTTCGCGGATTGGGCTTTCCTGATAGGTTTGTTGGATGGATCATGACTTGCGTCTCCACTCCCTCCTTCTCTATCTCACTTAATGGGAATCTTCATGGTCACTTCAAAGGAATGCGGGGGCTTCGTCAAGGAGATCCGATGTCTCCCATTTTGTTTATCTTTTGTATTGAATATTTGTCTAGATGCATTAGGATGAAAACTTCTGACCCTAAGTTTTCCTTTTTTCCTAAATGTAGTTCGACTAATGTCTCTCACTTGGCTTTCGCAGATGATCTCATGCTCTTCTCTTATGGGAATGAAGCCTCGGTGGAATTATTGATGTCTTCTTTAGAGCACCTCGAAGAGGTGTCGGGTCTTTCTCTAAATCCGACTAAATCCTTTGTTTTTCTTGCAGGGGTCGATGATTTTACAAGGAGACGCATCATTGATCGGGTTGGATTCTCTGTTGGAATCTTCCCTGTTCGATACCTTGGGGTTCCCCTTGCCCCTACGACGGTTTCAGTGGCTGAGTTTGCACCCTTTACTTCAGCTATATCTGATTACATTCAAAAATGGAACCATAAATCTCTTTCTTATGCAGGGAAGGTAGAGCTCATTCGCTCTGTTCTGCAGGGTATCGAGTGCTTCTGGTTCCGAGTCTTCCCGGTGCACAAGGCTGTTCTTGAGAAGATTCGTTCTTTATGCTCGAACTTCTTGTGGGGAGGTCGTAATGCCCGGGTTAGATGGGAGGAGCTTTGCATTCCCAAAGAAGAAGGCGGTCTTGGCCTCATGGACCTTAAG
>QFAX02000750.1:0-40622 GCA_003412495.2 Echium plantagineum
ATGCCAATTAAGCATCTGTATCAACGAAACCAGGATGGACCAGTTGATACGCATATTCGGGTATTTCTTCGCGAGGATCCTAGTGTATGCATTAAGGCTCACTTTCGATATACTGTAAGCCGGCAGCATTTTCTGCCACCCATTCTCCTCAAGCCTATCTTTTTCCAGGTCACTCAAAAAGTTGTGCAAAATGTTATCAATGGCTTCTTCAGTTAAATTATCAATGTCACCCAGAACTTTCCTTCTTTGTTCATCAGGTACCCGCTGCACCAAAATAAGAACGCGATGGATCACTAATTCTGTCTGAAAAACGATATACAACAATAATAGAGACACACGAATAATTGTTTACCGCAAGTTTACTCCTGATGGTAGATACGTTTAATTCTTGGCGCGGAGGATATTGCAGCATAGGGAGAAGGGATTCGGTAAGCTTCTTAACTCCGAAGTAATTGGTGTCGAGGCATTCTTTTGCCTTGTCTACTGTTGTTACCATAACATCTTGAATCACATGGTGGCCTTACCTGAAAGCCAATCTGTAGGATCGATATTTCTTGGCCCTCAGGCGATCTTCATCAACCACGACCCAGTAGATGCAGCATTGTTTATCAGAATATCAAGCCTTCCAAACTCTGCTTCAACAAATTCTGCTAATGACTTTATGCTCTTGTCATCTTGAACATCGAGCTGATGAAATAACACGTCGAAGAAACCTTCATTATGCATCAAAGACGTCGCCTCCATGCCCCTCTTTTCATTTCTTGCTGTCAATATAACCGTCACACACAGCTTTCGCTAGTTGACGCACAGTCTCTAATCCAATCCCTTATTTGCTCCTGTTACTATTGCAATCCTGCAAAATATTACCAGTATTATAAATTTATAATGACGAATACTTGTTTACATCAGAATCTCAATGTGGTAAAAGCTTACTTTTCGGGTGCTGCGTGGGGAATTCACTCGCATTGCGGCCATGGTTTGATGTATGATTACTTTCTCTAAGATATTTGTCGACGCAACAGAGATAGCGCGGGTTAAAGTCGATGAATGCACCGATATTTTAGTATAGCAATATGGAGATGATGATGCAATGGAAGGCAGAGGAGCAGTCGAATTAGGATTTATAAGTTGAAGGTGAGCTGCGGCCACCATCGACATTATGCACCTACTATAGTAGTATAATATTTCTAGATAAATTTCAAGATCATGACTTAACAATGTCGAAATCTATCTTATGAAAGGGACTTAAATATTAAAAATTGTGACATTATTGAGATTTGGTGACATTATTGAGATATGATTTAATTTTATGTCACTCAATCATCAATTATGAAACCACTCCAACTATACTTAATTTATATATTTCACTAGACTGACGGTCAGTATAGTGATGCTTTTGTATATTTCTAAATATAATTTACGGTTTTACGAATAATTTAAGAACTTAATCGTGCATTGAAAACGTGATAACAAATGTAAAACATAAAAATAAATAATAGTATTTAAATTTTATGTTATTTTCTAGGACAAATGTCTATTATTCATTGATTTTCCACTTTTATTATTTTGCTTCTTTGAAATGTAATAATCATTACATTCTACTCGTCATCATATCAAATTTTTCTAAAAATTCTCCATACGTAATAGTCTTTATTTCATATCAATTGTCTTTAGGCTTGTGACATTATTGGGACATAAAATATTTTTTTCTGTGGCCACAACTCACAAGAATCATGTGTTAATTGTTATATTAAAACCACTATTCTATGTGGTTTACCATTCAAGACAAAAATAATTAATTGTGTTAAGAGTTTATGTGATGTAAAGTGTACATCTTAAAATATTGGTAATATAGGAATTAACTCAAAATTTTATATAATAATTTGAAAGTATATCGACTTTCGATGTAAAGTGTACATCTTAACATATTATTATACGTATGTAGTACGAGTTTGGCATCCAATAGCTATTTAACCAAATCCAAATTTTAAAGTTATTTTTTCATAATCGATGGTGTGCATAGAACTGTGTGCCCCTCAATAATTCTCATTAAATTCCGAACATATCAATCATACGAATAGGAAAAACAGAGCAAGTGAACGTTCAACCTATATGGCGAAGTATAGAATCGAAAAATATGTGTGGCCATCGATCATGTTTTGGGATTTGAAAATCCAACGGTTTCAATCACTGAATTAATCATTGATATTGCATCACTCCAAAGTCCAAACTATAGTCCATGCAAAGCCGCACTGGGATAACAATGGATAGAATTGTAGAGCGTTTTAGCTATATCCAACACCCAACTTAATTCGATCCTTAAAATTAATAATTTAATATTCGATTCGACAATAAGCCAAAAAACCCGATAGGTAAGGGTTCTACTCGTGAGTAGTCTCTTCATAAATACTTCACCCACTTTATCTTAAATTTTTTTTTATCATATTTAAAAAAGAATATCCAATAATATTAATATTATTTATCTCTACAAGAAATTATATATGATGAATTATGAATTTTTAGACATTATATAAAAACAAAACTTTAAAAAAGTAAAAAAAATAGTGTATATGCTTAATTATTTAATCAACTTTCTTCTACATTTTTTTTAATATTGTACTATAATAATTGATTAGCCCTATATTTTAGTTAATTTTTTTGTTTGGTTAAATGTTTAATTTTATTTATATATTTTAATTTTTTTTATTAATGATTCCTAAAAATAATCACATAAAAAATTTAATAAAAAATAAAGTCCCTGTTATATAAATATATCTATGGATAGGTTCAAGTAAGGTTGACCCTATACTCGGGACCTTACTCGTATTCGAACGGGTTGAAAAATGGAAAGCTCATAATCCGACCCAAAAACTAAAAATAAACAAAATAACTCGACCCAGCCTTCGAGTTGGGTTAAAATTATCGATCCCTAAAAGTTACTCGCCACAGGCCACGCCATAACAACTCTACTAATTGGAATAATTTGATTATTTTAATTTTCGTTTTTATGAAGTTACTATTTCCTCCTCACATCAACATCCTCGGTCGGTTAATTATTATAAGTAGTATGATATATAATTGAGTGTCTCATGTATTATTGCTACTCCCACTTACACAACCAATCAATAGCCCATCATCAATATGCTAACCAAATCAAGAATATTAATTTTCCAGGCATGTTTTTTTTATGGCTTGCTTCTAATTTTGCCTTCTCAAAAACCATAGTCAAAACATTGCCTGGTTTTCCTGGAGAACTTCCTTTCAAGCTTGAAACTGGGTGAGTTTCTCATTCTATCTGCTGCCCTGTTTTTTTTAAGATATTCGGAATATTTTGTATAAGTTCGTGCATTGAAAGAATATATTGACTGAATGATTTACAATGGGCTCGTACACTAGGCAACTAATAATTTTACGAACAATATGAAGGTATATTGGCGTAGGAGATCGGAGAATGTGGAGACATTCTATTACTTTTTCGAGTCGGAAAACAAGCCCGAGAGTGACCCCCTTCTCCTGTTTTTCTTACAGGAGGACCAGGTTGTTCCTCTGTTCCACCATTGTCTATGAAATAGGTATGTTCTTTTCTTATTTTATCATATATGCTTTATAAAATTTGTAAGTATATATAGTGTGATATACATATTCTTGATTCTTCAGGCCCCCTTCACTTTAAAGAACAACTTCATAAATGGCTCGTCTACGGTTGAGATGGAGCTCAAATCTTATTCATGGACTAAGGTTTGGAATTGATACATAACATCTCATATACTACAAAAAAAACGGACCCAGAATTTTAGTTTACGATATTTATTTTGTCGTTCAAAATATAAAAAATAAATATGGGTATTCGTCAAGAAAGAGTAAGTGAATAAGCAACAAACATCACGGAAATGTGCAGGTGAGCAAACTTACTTGTAATAGATCAGCCTGTTGGGACAGGTTTCTCATATGCAAAAACAGAGGAGAGTTGGAAGAGTAATGACACTCTATCTGGAGCATTGACTTACCAATTTTTGAAAAAGGTTAGACATTTCGAACACATATTCAGTCACTTCTATGGTTCGATATTCTTTTACACTAAAAATACTGAATGCCGTGAGTTAGCATCGTGGAAATGAGTAGTGAAAATATGTTTCACTTCATTTTCTCATGTGCTTCTTAATAATTGGGATTTGTAATTTGGCACGAACAATTTAATATTATTACCATTTTTAGTGGCTTGTGGCTCATCCGGAATATTTGAAAAACGATCTCTATATTGGTGGGGATTCTTATGGTGGTATGTACGCGACACTTGTTCTTCAACAAATATATGAAGGTAGACACACTTCTACAGTTTACACCCACTACAAATATAATTCTCAATAACATACAAAAATACTGTTTGTAATAAATAATTATTCATTTTAACAATTTGCATCCTCAACTTTGACTTTTTGTCACAATTTGTATCCAAACTTTAATTTGTTTATATTTGTATCATGAACTATATTTGTTTACAATTGCACCCTCATTTATCTTACTCTTATTGGTAATCATGGAATAATAAATAGTGTGTGCGTTAAGTAGTATTGTTAGTACACCGGGTCTGAAATTTCCCTGGTTGACTCGGTCCGAAAATCCACCCAACATAGAACTTGATCCGGTCGGAGATACGAACGAATATGGACCATTAACCCGAAATGGGGTCCGCATGGTTAACAAACAATATTGGTTTTCTTCTCCTATGATCTTTGAATTTTACTTATGCTTTATCCAATATAATTTTTTAAAATTGAAACAATATTTGATTCATGCTTTAATTAGTTTAATTCATTTAAATGTGTTTGATTTTTTGTGTATTAGCTTTCCAATTGTTATTTGACTTTTGTGTTAATAACTTATTATATTCATTTTTTTCAAATTGATTTTTCATTTTTGTTCATATTGTCGGATTGGAATCTAAATTTCGGTTTCAGATTTCACTGGACCGGACTGGTTCTGGATAAACCAGTAACCGATCGGTTTTTCTCGGCCCTAATACGAAATTTTGAACCGAAATGGATTTCGTATCGATTCTGGATGGACTGGAACCTGAACCAGTCCTATCCCGATTTGGCTGAAAACCAGTTCGAACCGGACCTGTAATAACACAGTCTTAAGGGATTAAAACATAATTACCTCAAATTTTACAGTCAAAATCTCAACAAGCACATTTGATAAGAATGATAGAACAACATAAATGTAAAAAAGTAAACTTTGATATATTGGGTGAATATGAATTACAATAGTGCATCTTATTTATAGAGGGGATAGAGTAGTTGCAAGACACCAAACCTAAAAAATCTAACCTAATACTAGACATACCACACTCATGGGCTACTCCAACTCATTTATTATCTTATCAATATTACATTTCTATTCACTTTAATAAATTAAATACGGTCCAAAGGACATTTTACCACATATATAAAATTGTCAACTTACTCCCATACGTATACGACATAAGAGAATGCGTACAGTTAAAGTAATTTAGTAATTAATTTTATTGGTGATGAGTTTTAATTTCAGGAAATGAGATGAAGGATGAGTTACCTCTAAATATAAAAGTAAGTTGATCATGAAGTTTTGTTGTCCTATATTTTTTCTCACACGGCTGTTTAATTAATGATAATACATTATTAATTGTAAACATGTATGCTGTAAATTGTTTGTAGGGTTACATTTTGGGAAACCCTCATACTGATAAGTTTTTGGACTTTAACGGAAGAGTCGATTATGCTCATCATATGGGATTGTTATCGAATGAACTTTACGAGGTCAGATGACCAAACGCCATATGTACGAGTATAATTTATATTTAAAATTCAATGATATTTAGATCATCAACTCTTATAATTTTTATTTGCAGTCAGCAAAATCAACTTGTGGAGGGAATTATCTAAATAACGTAGCTGGAAATAAATTATGTGATCATTACATGCAAAGAATATCTGAGGTACTTTCTTTTGCCTCACGATCCTCTATTCTTTAATTTCTTTTCACTCGGGATCCTCTATTTTTTTTCTTATGAATACAGTTCATTAATTTCATTCATCTTTTTCTATAGCTGTAATGCAAAAATGATGCACATTACAAAGATGTATTAGTCTAAGATATATAATAAAAAGTGTAACATAAAATTATTCAATTAATTTAATTAGTATGGATACCAAAATTCGTTAAACTAGTTAATATAGATTACTTGAAATAAACTTACATAATTGATATTAATCATATAATTTTAATAAATGATACGTTCTACCTGAAATGTAACAAAAGAAGAAAAAGTGCACCTAGTAATGAATCATAATTTTCCACTGTTTTGTGATGCCTTCCTACTATGTCCCATGTTATAACTTAGTAATTGTAGGTGTATACATTTTACCAAATATGAAATACACATATTCATAACACAGAGCATAAAAGAGGCACCTAGACAATAGAAAGGCTTTGGAGCTAGCCTCTTTTATGCTAATGATTTGTACGCACTTCATTTATTGATTATGATAATTTACTTCTTTGTTATTTACGATCCACTTTTCTATTGAAACTGGAGTGTCGTTATCATGTAAAAATCATTGGTCCTATTTTGGAATGTGTAGTGCCTTGACACATTTGCATGCCTCATATTTTGGACAAATGCTGCGATGTGTGGAGCAACACCGTTGCTTTTCCTTATTCTCCTCGTGGCCGCGATCAGCTTCTTTCACTTGCCCCGCTCAAAGGAGGATGGTGCCAAGTAAGTTTTACTCCTCTTTATTACTTGCCCTCGCCTGGATTGACCCGAATATCCAATCTAAATCGGTCATAAATAAGTTGTGAAAATGTTAATGATTATGCAGGATCATAATTTCACCTACTCCTACTTATGGGCAAATGATGAAGCTGTTCAAGAGGCTCTTAATGTTCGAAAGGTGCATCAATTGTGGAATTTCATTACTCGGGTTTGATATTTTTATCAAAAAACCATTCTAGATACATAATAATCTGAATACGATTGATTGAATTGCAGGGAACAGTTAGAGAGTGGTCTAGATGTAATGCGGACATTGTGTACCGTACTGTTGGCATGGAAAAAACCGACGTCTACACTTTCGACGTGCAAAGCGTAATCCCCATTCATCGTAGCTTAACTTATAAGCATACGCGAGGTCTGGTATACAGGTACGATTCATATCAGAGAAGTAGTCCACTTCAACAAGATTTTATACTCTGTACTCACAGTTTGCATCTTGTTTTCACTTATCAGTGGTGATCATGACATGGCTGTTCCGCGTACTACTACCATAGACTGGATCGAGTCACTTGGATTGCCAGTTCGAACTGCGTGGAAGCCTTGGTATCTAGACGGGGAAACTGCAGGGTAAGAGACGCGATTTTTTAATGTCAATAAAGAAATTTATGTCTTATGATGAGTTTTTGCGCTAAGTAGTCTTGGTCGTTGTGTTATGTAGCTTCAACGTCGTATACTCACGCAAGAACTACGAGTTGACATACGCGACTATAAAGGTACTTGAGGGGTCTGGAATGAAAACGAAAACTAGATGTTCAGTTCAATCAGTCTTTTTTAACACAGAACAATAATCCACTCGATTCGGTATGTAAGTTTGACACTCGATCTCTTGAATCTGTAGGGAGGAGGCCATTTGCCGGCGGAGGAAAAAACGAAGGAAACCTTTGCTATGATGAGTAGGTGGTTTGCTGGTGAACAAATGTAATTGGTAGCATCAAATACATACGGTTTTGTGCTCAAACTTCACGATAGTCTACCTGTTTTAATTCCAATCCATAGTTGTAATTCTGCAATCCAAACATCTTTTCTTGTTCTTGTAAGTTTATCATCAATAAAACGACCAACCAAGTCAAACGAAACCTTAGCTAACGGGACTAAATGTATACATTATGGGTCGTTTGTTCTATTACACTATACGGTTTAGATAAAATCGAAATCGGGTGAAACTTACAACACAAGGATACTTGCAATTAAATGCACCTCAGTATATGTACACTCATATTTAAAAAGCCGTACATAAGTTGCTTCAATTTATTACTTATAAGTCTGCTTTATTGTGGTGCACTTAATTTATTATTGTGTGATTCAATTCATGATATTTTGCATATGTGTTAACACGTGCAAAACCAATATTAAGCCGTTGAAATTTCAGAATCTCATCAGAAGCCAGAAGTTTGTCTGCAGTTGTAACTTATAGTAAAAAATATCAAGTGCAAATGTACTATATATAGATTACTACTTTTGTTTAATCTTATATTTCTATTTCTATACACAACATGTGACACCCATCACTATCAAGAAATTTAAGTAATTGCTATACTTTATGAAAAATCTTTAGTGGATTTTTTTTTTAATTGCATGCATGTAAAAATTATCAAATGATACAAAATAGACAATGTTCATGAGATGTTTACTGAAGAAAATATAATGTAGGAATAGAAATTCTTTTGTACAAGTGTAATATCTATCATAAGAAAAAATGTAAAATAGAATGTATAAAATTATCCGAAAATTAAATATAAGAGGTATATACTTCGATTCTATTTGAATGAGTTCATATTGTACTTAGTGTTTGCTCCATCAGAAACATAAAAGTATGTCTAACATTCGTCGCTAAGTAATGGAGTCCTACTTCATGAATATATTATACTTGACTCGTCTATTAATTTTTTTTTGTTAAGTGTGTGTTTAAGGTGGGTTATTTCAATTTGAAACTGAGGGTATAAATTATTTCAGATTTCACTTTTAATTTTTTTTTACCCCAAAATAAATTAAATTAAATGACATTAATAATATTATTGACAAGTCACGTGCCCCTCAAACGATATTATTTACGATGCATCAACAAAATAGATGATGGAGGGGAACAATTTCAAACATAAATAATTATCAATGACATCTTTAAACATAGACGATAAATTACAATAATTTTGTAAGAATTAGTGATTAATAGTCATTTATCTTTAAAAGGGTTAATGGCATGAAAGATCACTCAAAGATACTAATATTTCCTAGTCGATCACCCTATTATTAAATGGACCACCTTCGATCACTGAACTGCATTTTTTTGGGCAAACTTGGTCACTGGGCCGTTTTGAAAGATTTTGGGTGCATTTTGTAAGTTTTTATCAAGGGTAATTTTGTCCGTTCATATTTATAGACATTTAATCCTCGTTTTTTAAACTTTTTTTTAACTTTTTTTTAATTTTATTTTTATTTTCTTTTTCAGTTTTTTTTAATTTTTTTTAAAAATTTTTTTTGATTTTTTTTTAAAATTTAATTTTTAAAAATTAAAAAAAAGTTAAAAAAATAAAAATAAAAATAAAAAAAATTAAAAAAAAATAAAAAGAAAAATAAAAAAAATTAACAAAAAGTTTTTTAAAAAAAAATTTAAAAAAAAATTAAAAAAATAAAAAAAAAGTTAAAAAAAAAAATTTAAAAAAAGTTCAAAAAACGAGGATTAAATGTCTATAAATATGAACGGACAAAATTACCCTTGCTAAAAACTTACAAAATGCACCCAAAATCTTTCAAAACGGCCCAGTGACCAAGTTTGCCCAAAAAATGCAGTTCAGTGATCGAAGGTGGTCCATTTAATAATAGGGTGATCGACTAGGAAATATTAGTATCTTTGAGTGATCTTTCATGCCATTAACCCTCTTTAAAAATACATAATCCAATATCGTAGAACACAACGCAAGAACAAAGCAACGTTCATATTTGCAGAAGAGCCTGATGTGTTGTCCAAGTGGCAATTCGGACCCAGAAAGCTATGTAACACTGAATACTATGTCCAAATATTCCTCTATGGTAGATCACCAACTAGGAGTACTATGTAATTTAACTTACTCAATAGATTATTCATATTTAAGGAACTTCCTACTTCCTTCACTAAAAATAAAAGATTCCATTATAGTACTCTGTATTAATTTTAACCTACGTGTATTGGTTTATAAATGGGTAAATGACGATCACGGGCATAGCTCAAATGGTAAGGGATTTCACTATAATAGTATATTTTTTCATAAGTGTGTGGGTTCGATTCACGGTAGGTACATGAGTAACTCTGCATTTGTTCAAGGGAGGATCTGTTTGTGGGTGGTTACCCAGCCTCTCTGGGCACTCTTGAGATAGAGTACCGAGCCACTAAAGACACATATTGAATTCACCTCCTCTGTTGGACAATAAGCTAGTCAAGCGGGACACCTTATATGAACTTTATATTGAGGCTTGAGTGTGGACATCATGTTGGGATCAGTATTAACAACTCCGATGTCATAATTGAGGGTGTAAAGTTCAAGCCGTTCATTTAAGACGGAGACGACCGATTTTAGCACTCCAAACTTTCATGAATTTGATTAAGTATAGTTATATTGGGAAGCATGCTGGATACCCTCTGATTTTATAAACAAATATACTTATGTGTCAACACATCTTGTTCCAGTGACAAGTATACTGACACTTCTAGCGGAGGTTTCGGGTTTCTTGAGTTTACGAATTTACGAATTGTATTGATGTTTGATGATTGTAATGGATTATTCGTCTTAATAAAATCAAAAGGTACCCCTTTGATACTTTGAAAGTATCCAATAAATGGTTATGATGATAATCCAGAAAAAGTATAAAGTGGTAAGTTAATTAATACGCATACTTAAGAAAACTTTAAAGGACAAGTACTTCGTTCGTTCTTTTATATTTGTCTTTTTAGTCTTATTTTTTTGTTTTAACATACTACTTCTTTTTCGAGCATAGAAAGTTACACTTTTACATTTTCAAGATACTTTTTTACTACTCCTATTCTTTATTGTTAAATTAACAACTAACAAATTATATAATTCAATTGATTATCATTCTATATTTTTAATGCAATTTTTTAAATTTTTTCTTTTTTCTTAATTTATGTGCCTAAAAAACAAATATATAAAAAAGGAAGGGAGCCCATTAAAATGATTTGTACCTAATTTCTGGGTCGAGTTTGGATCACATGTAACATTTTTGTGTGACATTCTCTGCTACACTTTTACTCTCTACTACCACCTCCAATTGAAAAAATTGGTTGTTTTTGCTTTTTATGATAAAATATCTTAATTTTTAATTTTTAACGATACAAGTTACGAATAGTCAAATATTTGCCTCTACAAATATAAATGAGAAATATTTTGAATTAAATATAGGAGTATATGTGTACAACACATGATTAAATAAGATATGGTGCTTGAAAATTCAAATAAAATAAAAATAATAGAAGTGTAACAAAAAATGTCACACAAAAGTGTTACAAAACGTTGGGACTCATTTAGGGACGGAGGAAGTATTAATCAAATACTATTAGTCTTAACTATTAATTATATCTCTCATAATTTAATCCGCTATTATCTAAACTTAAATAGACACAACGGGATTAATATTTTGATTTCTAGTTTTTGTCCTATTACATGAAATTGGTGTGTTAATAATACTAACGATGGAAAAATGCATTTACAATCTGCACACCCACATCTTCTTCATGGCCATACAACACTCGTTTCTCGTGATCATTATTACTTACAAAATTAAATTGAACAATATCTAATATCTTCAAAAACATATTGTAAAATGTTTGTAAGTAAATAAATATCGTTCTAATGTTATGTGACTAATCGAGTAGCTCATCCAAAAATACTCATACATGTTTGATCAGCGGATAACTAGGCAACCTATGATTCAACAAAGTAATTATCAGATCCGATAAAATAAATACAAAACATATTTATTAAATACTCCATAACTTATTTGCGTTAAATCTAAATTTTAAAAGGGCGAATCAATCGAATAACTTGTTACATTGGCTGGAAACTGATTCTGTGGTCCTCTCAACTAGTACCAATTTGGTTCAAACATGTTGAGTCGCTTGAAACCAAAACAATTACAGTAAATAATTACCTAACTCATCAAAAACTATTTATACAATCGAGTCACTCGATACCCATCAAATCGACAATAGTTCCCCTCGTAAAAACTCATTCACTTTCTACAATTTTAACAATATTTGAGCAAAAACTATTTCCACGATTTGGATGTACACAACTTGCATTCGTTAATCAAATCGAACACACGTGCGTTCGGTACTTTTCGTACAATCAAAAAATCGAACGCACGAAACGTGCATTGGCGCCGTGTAATAGCGTCATGAAAATATGTTTACCATAATACTTTTAAAGATTTACCACGTGGCCAACACATTTTCCTACGTGTACATGCTGACATGCCAACAATTTTTTATTACATCTATAATTTATTATTTCAGACCTTGTTCAAATCTCCCAACGGCCAAGCTCCCCCCCTCCTTTTAAATAACACTCCCTTTACCCCACCTCCTCCACTACTTCAATTTCACTCTTCTTTCCTATTATACACACCCACAAAAATCCAATCTTTTTTCCATTTTCTCTTCAACATTTCTCTATTATATGTAAATTATCACAACCTTAAATTATTGCAAACAAGATTGTTTAAACATGACAAGCAGAAAATTGTATGTAGAAGTTTGTAATGCCAAGAATTTGATGCCAAAAGATGGGCTAGGAACAGCAAGTGCCCATGTATTGGTGGATTTCGACGGCCAACGACGTCGAACCAAGACGATAACTCGAGATCTCAACCCCCAATGGGAAGAGAAGCTCGAGTTTATTGTCCATGATTTGGCAGCCATGGCTGATGAAACTCTTGAGCTCAATGTGTATAATGATAAGAAGACTGGAAAAAGGAGTACTTTTCTGGGAAAAGTCAAGATTAATGGGTCTACTTTTGTCAAATGTGGTGATGAATCTTTGATTTACTACCCTTTGGAAAAAAGGAGTGTTTTTTCGCAGATTAAGGGGGAGATTGGCTTGAAGGTTTATTATGTCGATGAGGAGGCGCCGCCGCCGGAGAAGACTGAGGTGGCGGCGGAGACTAAGGAGGCTGCGGTGGTGGTGGAGGCTACTCCAGCTGCTGAAGAAAAGGCTCCCGAAAACAAGGAGGAGGAGAAAAAGCCGGCCGAAGCCGAGAAGAAAAAGGCGGAGGAAGAAAAGAAACCGGAGGAGGAAAAAAAACCGGAGGAGAAAACCCCAGATGAGAAACCACCGGAAGAACCCAAAAAGGAGGAAGTTCCAGCTGCGCCTCCGGTTCAGCCACCACCTGAGGTGGAGCATCCGCCGGTTGCTCAACCAAAAGTGAATGTGGTAGAGGAGGAGAACAAGCAAATGATTGAGCCAAAAGTTTTCAGAAGCCTCTCATCAAACGTTGACCGGCGGAGTATGGCGTTTGATCTCGTTGACCAAATGCCGTTTCTGTACGTTCGTGTTCTGAAAGTCAAAATTGGAAGTGGCGTTGAAGCCTCAGAAACGTCGTCGTTTTATTCGAAACTATCTATCGGAACACACAGTTCCAAAACGGCGACGTTGGGTTGTAACAAGGATTGGGACCAAGTCTTCGCTTTTGACAAAGAAGCATTAAACTCGTCATCATTAGAGGTCTCCGTTTGGGTTGAGAAGAAAGTCAAAGCAGTTAACGAGAATGAAAGTGAAAAGAAGATTGATGATATTATTGTTGAGAATTGTATTGGAACGGTGTCGTTTGATCTTCAAGAAGTGCCGAAAAGGGTCCCTCCGGATAGCCCCTTGGCCCCACAATGGTATAGTTTGGAAACAGGGGACCAGAATGGTTCGCCGGGGAGTGACGTCATGTTGGCCGTGTGGGTGGGGACTCAGGCGGATGAGGTGTTTCAGGAGGCGTGGCAATCGGATTCGGGGGGATTGATACCAGAGACCCGAGCTAAGGTTTATTTGTCTCCCAGGCTGTGGTATTTGAGAGTAACGGTCATCCAAACCCAGGACTTGCAGCTAGGTTCGGGTACCGAGCCTCCGAAAATCAAGGCTCCTGAGGTTTATGTCAAGGCTCAGCTTGGGGCACAGCTTTTCAAGACCACACGAACCTCGGCTGGTGGCCCCAGTTCGGCGTCTTCCAATCCTACGTGGAATGAGGATCTGATGTTCGTTGCAGCCGAGCCGTTTGAGCCATTCTTGGTGATAACTGTTGAGGACTTTACGAATGGGCAGCAGGTGGGGTTTGCTAAAGTCCCTGTCACAAGCATTGACAGGCGTACGGATGATAGAGCTGAGCCTAAATCAAGATGGTTTAATTTAGTTGGATTGGATGATAAGAAGCCTTATGGAGGGAGGATTCATGTGAAAATGTGTCTCGAAGGTGGATATCACGTGCTCGACGAGGCGGCTCATGTGACTAGTGATGTTCGAGCCACGGCTAAGCAGCTCGATAAGCCACCTATTGGCTTGCTCGAGGTGGGAATCAGAGGGGCTAATAATTTGTTGCCGGTTAAAACCAAGGATGGTACTCGCGGAACCACGGACGCTTATGTGGTGGCTAAGTATGGTCCCAAGTGGGTTAGGACAAGGACGATTCTTGATCGGTTTAATCCACGATGGAACGAGCAGTACACGTGGGATGTTTACGATCCGTGCACGGTGTTGACTATCGGGGTGTTTGATAATGGGAGGTACAAGCCTGATGAAGCCGCACCAAGGAAAGATGTTAGGTTGGGGAAGCTTCGTGTGAGGTTGTCCACTCTCGATACTAATCGAGTGTACGTAGGCTCATACTCGTTGATTGTGTTGCTTCCTAGTGGTGCCAAGAAAATGGGAGAAATTGAGATAGCATTGAGGTTTTCATGTTCATCTTGGATTAGTCTAATTCAAGCCTATGCTAATCCAATGTTGCCTAGGATGCATTATGTGAAACCTCTGGGACCTGCCCAGCAAGACATTTTAAGACACACAGCTATGAAACTTGTTACAGCAAGATTAGCAAGGTCTGAACCTGCTTTAGGCCATGAAGTGGTTCAATTTATGTTGGATACAGACACTCATATGTGGAGCATGAGGCGGAGCAAGGCGAATTGGTTTCGGGTTGTTGGTTGTTTATCTAGAGCAGCCACATTTGCAAGATGGCTAGACGAGATTCGTAATTGGATGCATCCTCCTACCACAATCTTGGTGCATATCCTCCTGGTAGCAATTGTGCTATGCCCACACTTAGTTTTACCTACAATTTGCATGTATGCTTTCTTGATTGTATCCTTGAGGTGTCGTTATCGCCCCAGGGCAGCAATTACCATGGATCCAAGGATGTCATACGTGGATGCAGTAGGTCAGGATGAGCTTGACGAGGAGTTCGATGGGTTCCCCTCCTCAAGAGCACCAGAACATGTCCGAATCCGTTATGATCGACTAAGGGCTCTAGCTGGAAGGGCACAAACACTGCTAGGTGATGTTGCAGCACAGGGTGAAAGAATGGAGGCATTGTTCAACTGGAGAGACCCCAGAGCTACTGGCATATTCGTTGCGGCCTTGCTGATAGCTTCATTAGTCTTCTACGTTCTACCGTTCAAGGCATTTGTGCTGGGTTCAGGCTTCTACTACCTACGCCACCCGAGGTTCCGCGATGATATGCCAGGCATGCCATTGAACTTTTTCCGGCGGCTTCCTCCATTGTCAGATCAAATTCTTTAGCTCATTCATTAATTTGTACCGTCTTATTATAGTAGTCTGGGAAATTTTTCAATTAGTAGTAACAACATTTTGATAATAATGCACTTTCCCGGTGTATCCAAGTTTAGTTGATACTATTAATATACGGAATATTTATTTATTGGCATTGGTTTAATCATTCATGTATGTTCACATTTTTTTCTTTTTAAACTCAGTCACCGCCCTTACAATGAGAATCAAATCCAGGACCTCTAAGTCACTGAAAGATCTCCTCACCGTTAGGTCATTCGATGTTCTGTTCGTGTATGTTCTCAAATGGAAAGGAATCAGCATAGAGCCACAGACAAGGTATTTTGGTGGGCCATATTAGCCAACTACTACTTACTAGTTGAGGCAAATATTCAATGGGGATTTCGATATGTTACCGTTAGAAAAGTGAGCCTAGAATTAATGTGGAAGTAATGAGCTAAGAGCTAACAACACCAAGCATAGATCTTCTAGACGATGGACTTTTTTCGTAAAGGATAGAAATTACAAATTATAAAATAGAAATTTATAACTAATCTAATAATCGAGGTTTGACCCTTCAAACAATTCCGTCTTCGCTCTAAGTGTTTTTGAATATGATTCCAAATCAAATCTCTCTAGAATCCTCTCAATTTGAATTCTCTCAAAAATCTTTCTCCTGCTCTAGTTCTTGATCTTCTCCGATCAAACCTGAGCAAATCCTATCCTTTCCCTCCGACCAAGACTAAACATCATTATTTTACCTTCCCCACTCTCTTACCCTTCTTCTTCCCAAAAACAAGTTAGCCAAATCCACCAATCACCTACCCCGACAAATTTGCAGAGAGCAAACATAACAATTAATTCTCCTCCTTCACGCCCTAAACCTGCATTTACTTCAATCTCCAAAACCAAGTTAAACACAATCATTCATCTCGACTACAACCCTCCTGAGACAAGCCGCCTTCTTTCCCATTCCACAAAGCATCTTTTTCATCTCCCAAAATCAAAACTTACTTTAGCCTTCTCCAATGCTCTGGGAATCGCAAAAACCCTTACCTAAGACGGCTAAAGATAACATCAGCACACCTATCCTCCAATCCCCACCCTTCCTTTACCCCAATTATCGAAAAGACATTAATTGTCAACTATACCATAATCAGAATGTAAACTCTAGAAATACAAAACATTCCTTATCAGGAATAAAAACTACTACTTTTCACGACTCCTTTCCTAGTACAAACAAAAACGAGCAAAACAAAAAAAACAACCACCCATCCACCAATAACCCTTCTAATAAACAAAACAAAACAAAGAAAAACATGAGTATTTCTTCTCAAGACTCAGAAACTCACACTACTATTGAAAGAAGAGGACTAGTAGTTCCCATGAACAACAACAACGTAATGGAAAGAAGGATAAGATATGCAAGATGTCTCATGGGGCTCTTCAGAGACACAGAAACATTCACTCGAGAAAGAATACAAGCTTACGTGGACTCTTGCTGGTATATTAGAGGCATAGTGGATGTTGAGAAAAGAGGAACCATTTTCCTCTTTCACTTTTCGCATCCGGACGACATGGATGATATTCTTGCTAGATCGCCGCTTAATGTGAATGGAGCAGTCCTCCTTCTTTCTCACTGGGTACCAAACACCATATTCCAGAACTTCGACATTCCTTTTGCTAACTTCTGGATGCAACTACACGGTGTACCAGCAGAATTCTTCTCAGAAGATAACATACGAAGAATTGCCAGAATAGCAGGGACGGTCAGTGCAATTGATTGGAATTCTGAAAATGCTAGAGCCCTTCGATCAATACGAGTGCTAGTAAGACTTCCTGTTCACGAACCAATAGTTCCCGGGGTCTTCATTCTTACACCTGAAAGAACTCGACTCTGGGTATCATTTAGATATGAAAAAATTTTCAGAGTTTGTTACCACTGTGGCAGAATAGGACACTCAAACCATCATTGTGAGTTTTCAGATGCTGAGGCAATCACCAACTACGTTAACCATCTTCGATTTTCAAACTTTGATCAAAGGTACGAAATGGACATCGACTATGATGCCCATCTCTATAACCACTGGATAAGAGGGCTTCCAAATTCGGATGAGCACAGGAACACCATGGTTCTCTTATTTGAACCTCTTGAAATTAACAACACTTCATCAAATAATGAAGCTCATGCTACAGGCCATAACAATAGCAATGTAAACACCAATCCAGCTCCTCAACCAGCATCACACCCAACTGCCCAAGCCCACCAGCAAACCACCCACCCAACAATAGACACACCACCTCCAGCCCCTCCAACAACAAACCAAACAACACCCAGCACCATGAACCGATCATCAAGACAAAGCCCAAGAGGACTAGGCATCCCCTCTATCATCAATCTTATCATCCGAGGGGATCCCTATGTCAACCCAAGAATAAACAACCATACCAACTACATTATAACACCACCTCCACCCACCAATCCAAATGAAAACATCAACAGTCAATCTCCCAACACCACTTTACGACTTTCCAATCAGAGTAGTGAGTCAACGGAAGAGGACTTTTTAATAGTCCCTCTTAGATCGAATAATCAACACATCAATAGACGGTCTCAAAATGGCTGGATAACAATACAAGATGAGATTGAAGCTCATTTAGAATACCAAAATGAACTAAATCAAGCCATGCAGCTTTCACTTGATCTTAACCAACCAAGCCAAGAAAGAAACATCAGCCCTACCCTTGAAGCGAGACAGGAAAGATTTTATGAGGATTGGGACCAGATTCAGAGAGCACTTCATCGTAGATGTGATGATACATCACAATCCTGGAACTCTGACTGGGACTTCCTACTTAATCATGCAGGATATGAGAGTGATAATGAAACAGTGAATCAAGGACTATTCTTTGATACACTTGATTCAAATGGGTACTCAAGTCAAACATCATCGACAAATAATAGCCCTCAGTCGCAAATTCAAAGCAATAGTGACACCACCAACTGGGTCACTGCATGTTCTAACTTTTTTCCAAGTTTTTTTGCAGGTTTCGTAGTTTGTAAATCGCAGATGTCTTTTGCTATTGATGGGGTAGTGGCTATTTCTAAAGACCATTGGAAGAGTTGCGTAGCTCATAAAATAAAAAATTTCACAAACTCCATCCAAAGTCTTGAAGATCCTGATACAGTGCAACAATTAAGCTTTGGACCCTGGACTTCTTTCGAAGAATTTCCTTCCGGTCTCCTTAATCTCTTTCAGACCCTTGATGTTTCAGGAGCTTTCCAAAACATCCCAGATTGGATCCTGGATCTTGAAGCAACCACCAACTTCATACTTTGCAAAATCAACTCTTTCCAAACCATGTTCTGTAGAGCCCACTGGTCATTCGATTACTACTTTCCAGAAGGAGTTGGGATGACAGTGATGGAACTCCTCTTCAATAATCTCTCTTCATTTGAGAATCGGGCTCTAGACATCTGGGAAGAAGAAATCAACTTGGCCAAGAATATTAAGACAAAGGTTGGAGATAAAAGGAAAAGGCCTGGAATCTGGATTATCTTTGATGAAGAGTCGCCGAGAACCTCACCCAAAAGAAGGAGACAAAGACCCCCGGCACCAGATGAAGCAGGATCAGTCAATTGGGAAAAAAGAGAAGAAGATGATGATATGTATGAAAGTTCCTTAGGATCACTCATGGGGCAGGAGCAAGATGATGAAAGGCAAACTATGAATCAGAACATGGACCAGAACATGGAGGAGGTGGATGCTCTTGGAGACCCTGACTTAAACGAAGGTACGCAGATCTACCAAACTATAACAAAAATTAAATCATGCTCGACTAATGTGCTTCACTATATGACTAAGTTTATTTACTCTCCTAAAAGGATTTTGGTGGTTGTTCCAAAACAACCCCAATTTAGATTATGAAAATCCTTGCTTGGAACTGTAGAGGGTTAGGTCAACCCGCTACAGTTCATTTTCTGATAGCGCTTCTAAAACGCTATCACCCGGATATCTGTTTTCTAAGCGAAACTATATGTTCCGTTGATAAAGCAAATATTCTATTAAGAAAACTTAATTTCCCTATTACCTATGGTGTTGATGCTTTGGGACATAGTGGAGGTTTGTGGATCGGATTTTCTTCCAATATTAATCATAAAACTATAATCCTTGACAAAAATATTTTATTATTTGAAATTAAAACAGAACTAAACAAAAAATGGTACCTTGGCTGCATATATGGTAATCCTAACACATCTCTTAGGGAAACTACTTGGAATAAAATTCAAGACTTATTACTTCCATTTATCAATGATCCTATACTCCTCTGTGGGGATTTTAATCAATACATTTATTATCATGAAAAACTTCCTAAACCCTTAAAAAACATTCTAGGAGCCCAACATCTCCTTAACCTAATAAATTATATAGGGCTAGATGACCTTCCTACCACAGGATGTCATTATACTTGGTCCGGTAAAAGAAAAGGTAAAACTATATATGAAAAACTAGATCGTGCTATGTATAATTTAGATTGGGCCTCTGCCTTTCCTAACGCACTCTGTAATACCCTGCCTATCCAAAGATCTGATCATGGACCTCTAGTAATTAACACTAACTATAATAATAACAACACCCCTCGTCCTTTTAAACTAGAAACCTTTATCCTTAATCATCAAGATTTTCCTTCTATTCTTAAAAAAAACTGGCTTCCTTTCCAACACTCTGATCTTGGATCCTCAACCTTCCAACTTATAAATCAATTAAAACACCTAAAAAATGTTATTAAAACTTGGAATAAAAACAGAATCGGTAACATCTTTCAAAATATTATCTCTTTACAAGCCAAACTTGAATCTACTCAGACACACCCCTTCATTAATAATAACTTAGCCACCAACGAAGCAACTAAAAAACAACTCGACCTACTTTTACAATTTGAATCTAGCTATTGGAAGCAACGCGCCAAAACTAAATCTGTCTTTGAAAATGATTGTAATACCAAATTCTTTCATGCACAAGTAAAACACAAGAATAAAATCAATTCTATCTTAGAACTGAAAAATGATATTGGAGATATTTTAACTTCCCAAAAAGAAATTTCCAATCTCTGTTTAAGCTATTTCAAAAACCTTTTCAAAAAAACCAACCCTGAAAATTCAACTCCCACCTCCATTAACAATATTAAAACATTTCTATCTCCTACACAAATTCACCAGCTCAACAAACCTTTCACACCTGAAGAAATAGATATTGCACTTTTCCAAATGCCAAAGTCGAAATCTCCAGGTCCTGATGGCTTTCCGGCTGAGTTCTACCAAACAAACTGGAATACTATCAAGGAAGATGTTTATAAAGCAATCCTTGACTTCCTCAATAATGGACACATGCTTAAAGAGATAAACAACACTTTTATCACGCTCATACCCAAAATAAACAATCCTATCTTACTTAAAGACTTTAGACCTATCAGCCTTTGCAACGCTTATTACAAAATAATCTCTAAAGTACTAGTTAATAGACTTAAACATAACATTAACCATCTTGTCTCCCCTTTCCAAAACGGCTTTGTCTTTGGAAGGGGCTCGCAAGATAACATTCTTATGGCTCAAGAACTCACTCATACCATTCGTACATCAAAAAATAAAAAGAATGGTCTAGCAGCTATTAAAATAGATATGAGCAAAGCATTCGATAGAGTAAACTGGAATTTCCTACTACATATCCTACATAAAATGAAATTTCCTCCCCATTGGATCAATCTTATCAAAGAATGTATTACGACTGTTCAATACTCCATTCTTGTGAATGGACATCCTACCACAACTTTCACACCTGAATGTGGGCTTCGCCAAGGAGACCCACTTTCACCCCTCCTCTTTGCACTCTGCTCTGAGGCACTTTCAGCCTCCCTTGCTCAAGAGCATAATAATAGAAATATCAACGGTATATCCATAGCAAGAAACGGCCCATCTATCACACATCTCTTGTTTGCCGATGATAGCTATTTTTTCATACATCTCGATAATAATAGTATTAAAACATTCTCCAAAACTATGATCGACTTTTGCAATGAATCGGGACAAATTATTAACTTAGAAAAATCTACCATCACTTTTAGTCCTAATACCCCTACTGGAAAAAAAAATGAATTCCTCAATCATCTAAAAATCAAAGAAAGTAACCTCTTTGGGAACTACCTTGGTATTAACCTGGATATTAACTCGGATAGAACAAAAATCTTTACTGACATAATAGACAAAATCAAAAATAAAATATACAGTTGGAACACTAAATTTCTTAATTTCGCTGGGAAAACCACATTAATCAAAAGTGTTTTAAACTCCATACTTGTTTATCCTATGGGAATCTATAAATTCCCGCTTAAAATTATCAAACAAATAGATAAACTACTAGCCAATTTTCTGTGGGGCGGTCAACACAACAAAAACATACATTGGGTTAATTGGGAATTTCTTTGCAGGGATAAAAATGAAGGGGGACTTAATTTTAAATTCCTTCATTTATTTAACCTAGCCCTTCTTGCCCGAAATAGCTGGAGACTCATCCATCACCCTAATATACCCTTAAGTAAAATCCTTAAATCAAAATATTATCCCAAAACAGATCCCACCAACTCGACTATTAAATACAATTCATCCAGTTCTTGGAAAGGACTCTATCAAGGTATCAAATGCATAAATGATAACATGATTTTTAAGATTGGAAATGGTCAACAAGTTAACATATGGAATGACCACTGGATCCCCGATATTCATCCTATTCCACTTGCTAAGTTATTGAATATTGAATACCAACCTCATACACATCCTATAAAAGTATCGGAGTTAATCCTAAATAACAACAAATGGAATTATCCACTACTATGCAAAATTCTCCCCGTCAATATATGTAAAAATATTCTACAGATTAAAATACATTCGGGAGAGGACACTAAGTGCCTCATAAATGACAAATTTAGCACTAAAATGATATACACCAATCTTAAAAAAAATCACAACTTTGAAGATAAAACTCCTAGTAATTGCAAAAACATCGACACCACTACTTGGGATAAACTTTGGAAGCTTAATTTACCCGAAAAAATCAAATTTTTTCTGTGGCGAATCCTCTTAAATAGGCTCCCCACAACTAATCTTATAAAAAATAGAACGAATAAAAACATCTCAACCACTTGTATTTTATGTAAATTAGAAGAGGAAACTAGCGACCACTTGTTTACTAAATGTCCCTTTGCAACAACACTATGGAATAGAAGAAATCAACAACATCTTATCTTTACAAATAACATAACTAAAACAATCACAACATTGTTTAACAACTTTATAAATAAAAACAAGCACACTGGTCTTCATGAACTCTTTAATTTTTGTTGTACTCTTTGGTCGATCTGGATTACTAGAAACCAAGCTATCTTCAATGGCAAAATTCCATCGATTTCATGCACCTTGACCATGCAAGAGACTATCGTCATGGAATGGAAGAAAGCCACTATAATTCGAGTTAAACCCAAAAGTAATCAGATTTCTCGGAAAAACTATTCAAATATGATCTACAACAACTGCTGCCCAATTGGAATGAATCCGTGTCCTAGATCATGTAATCGAAGAGACACAAAAATTTGTTTGGGAACATCTAATGATCCTACTCCCTGCTGGAGAGTTTCATTAAATCTTAAAGGAAAAAGGCATTGCTTCAAAGGAGGCAATATTATGACAACTAATGAGGAGAGCTCGTCTCTTGACATGGTCTCCTTCGGTGAAATAATTTTCACAATATTCTACATCATGGATCATCTTATGCATCATAATATTTTTTTGGTCACTGATTCCTTCACTTCTCAGATTTGGACTAAGCACTTCAAGGAAATTTGCAACAATGAAGAATGGAGACATCAGAAAGAGAAAGTTTTGAAGACAAATTGCAACATCTTTTGGTTCCCTACGAATGTAGGATGTTTTGAAAACTTATTTGATCTTTCGATTAGCTGTTTTAATTCCTATCATATGAACTGTAATCGTGATATTATGTTGGAGTCCCACTCCTAAACTCTTGCATTAATTACTGCATTAACTATCAAAAAAAAGAATATGATTCCAAATCCACGTAACCGACATGAAATCTCACAGAGTGGGTATTTGAGACTTGTAAAGGCAGTGCATAGAGATCTCGGAGTGGGTGCATGAAAGTTGCAAAGGAAGTACGAATATTCTCCTTAAGCAAGAGTCAAATCTCAGACCTCTTGATAAAAGCTCGAGTCGGATATCATTAGACTATTAAGTCATGAATTTTAGACTATGACTCAATCATGATTCTTGAGCATATGTTTCCAATTGTCTTTTATGTACATAACAATATTGATACCATTAATTCACTTGTAATATCAAAGTAATGTCAAAACAAAGAAGAGATGAATCATTGTAGAAAAATCGTGTTAGTGACACGTTGACATCAAAAAAACAATTAAAGAAAAAGAAAAAAACGAAGGGGGAAGACCTTGAGAACTATAGATAACATTTTGTTCGCATTTCATCATATAATAATGACACGCCACTTTCATTGTAAAAATAGTGAAAACAACAAAATGAAGCGCATTTATCAAAATGTGGAGTGTAAAATTCGTCGACCTAACATTATTAGTGAAACATTGAGCAAAACCAAATAAGGCACCATAATGATGCAGCAAATTAACATATCATTCACCTTCAATAAAAACCAAACCAGCAAAGCATTTTCTACAGAATATGGTAGGTAACTCAATATTAATGCTAGATGTACTTGTTAAAATCTGTGAAAAGTCTGAACCATTATATATTGTTTGTTTTAACTTCATTTTCTGGAGCATTATGTACTCACAACTCAGAACATTCATATTGAATTCTTATTCTAACAGCTCAATCACAAATCTCCTCATTCTTGTTGATGACTTGAATTGAAAATATCGCTTTTCTATACTAACGAGTATGAACGATAAAAAAACTCTTCCAACTTCAAAAACCAACATGGTTTTGGTATCGATAAGTTGAATATTGAAACCTGGTACAGCTCATCTAATAGCTGATGTATGTATCATCTACACTGCCGTTTTAAATTCTGAGAGGAAGTCAATTTTGTTAGTAATATTCGCAACCTTCTGGCCCCTGCTCCAGGCTGCAGAACACCGTATTTCTCACTCTGTATACCAGAGCATGTATCGCTCCCATTTCTCGAGCACCATCCCCCGTACACAAATTGTCCAGGATGTCTCTTGAGCAGTCCTCGGTCAATCTTATCAAGCACTGGATCATTTTTCTTGAATTTGCGTGCAAAGGGGCGATTGCTAAGAACCATTCTCCTATAGTCCCTGACCCCAAGCGACCTTGGATGTTGCTTCGGGGGATTATCCCATAAGATATAATGGAGATCATGGTTCACTGTGGTGTTCTTGTACTCACCAGAGTTGCATATGGCTGTTTGAAAATAACCTTCAGGAGTTGAAACAAAATTCGTGTAGTATAGGAGCAGAGTTCTCGGAAGGTTGTCCCATCCTAGGATACAGTATTCAGAAAACGACCGGGACAACACTGTCCATGCAGAACCTGCAAAAGACGTCCTTTTATTAACGACATGATTGTACAAAGATGGTGAGACATCTCTTGACTAAGTTTACATAAAACACCAACTATTTGAATCCAATCAAGATATGCTTTAGTTTCAAACTAGCTGAAATAGAACTTCTAAAACCCGAGTGTCATAATCAAAATATTGATAAAAGTCGGAACTTCCAGACATGTTTGTAAAGTTATGGCCACACTACTGACAATTGATTTTAGACTAGAGCTCAAAGGTTCCCTACAAGATTCAATGTTATATCAGTGTTCCATGTGACTCACTATCATCAATCGAACTGCGTCGACGGCCATACCATAAGGACAAGTAGTCACATACAATGACTAAACTTTTCTTAATTAAACTCGAAACTTATAAGATAAATCAGGACAAGAAAGCTCGTTTATTAGGATCATGTGCAATTACGTAATCTGATCTTGAACATGGCACATGAGGGGTGTGGTGAATTGCTCTTCTCAAGGAGATAAGTATGCACTTCTTGGTAAAGTATACAAGTTGAGGCTAATATTAATTGAACCTCACATGTTACGAACTTTTACACCAGCACACATCTCTCGATTAGTGTAGAGAAACACTCCACACTACAACCAGTTGATCTCTTTCAATCCCAAACTGTTCACATTTTTTACTCATCTTCTAAGACCTTAAACTACAAAGATCAAAACTGCTCCCAACTGTTACTAATCTACAAGGGTTTATACTTAAAACAGTTGGCTATACGGGATATAACAAAGTAACTCCAAATGTCTTAATCCGTCAATATATGACCGATTTATCAAATACCCTATAGGCCTACACACGTGTAATCCGGTCCACCTGGATCACGTAGCTTAGCCGGGACACATTTTAATACCGAGTTAAGAATCCATAAAAAACAAGATCAATGTACCTGTAAAAAGCTTGAAAGCAGTGGGAAGACTTCTTTGCTTGACAACCCACCATAGCTCAGATTTGTTGACACTATGCAAACCTGGATCTATTACTATTGGTTTTGCTCTCTTATTCCTATAATTTTAAAAAGTAACAAATTCCATATCATTATAAATACTCCAAAAAAATAAAACTAAGATAGTAGATTTTATAACCAAGACAAGAAAAAAAAATTCTTACATTTTCCAACCCAAGTGACTAGTATGTTGTACAAAGTTGAGATCTTTTGGCAAGCTGGAGAAGGCATACATCAGATCTGAATTCAAGAAACCAACAAAAACCAATTAATAACATCAACAATAACTTACAAATAATACTTCCAACTATTAAGAATCCACGTAACCGGGATTGATTCTGATACCATGTTAATAATCGACCGAGATACACACTAAAACCAATTAACCCATGAAACATATTAAATCAAATGAGCAACTTGATGCACTCACCATACCATCTTGAGTAACTAGAGGATAATCAGAGGCACTGAGATTAATAAACCAATCCCATTTAGATCTGGTTTTTTCTTCAGCTCTCAAAAGCATAGACATTGCATGTAAAGTTGTTGTCAACATAGTTGGACCTCTATAGGTGACCAAATTCGGCTTTCTGACCATCCAAACGTTGTCAACTTCACTAAAGACATTGTCTGATGTAATGAATCTCGCGATTTCTTGATGTTCTGCTTCAGGGGCATCTCTATCCAAATGTATCAAGTAGTAGTTTCCCGGATGGTATAGCGAAAGCATCAGGCGTTTGAGCTTCATGGTGTCTCCTCTTGAAGCTGAGATCAAGTAGGCAAATGTTACAGGGTATGGATTGGTTGTGGAGTTTGAGACTATGAAGCTTTTGCTTGGTTTGATAATGGTGATGGATTGAGTTAGTTTTGTAGTTGGGATGTTGAAGATGAAGGATACTAATACTAATGTTGTAAGAAAAAACATCAACAAAAGTTTGATGCCCATTGCTTTAAAGAAAAGGGTTGTTATTGGTTTTTGGCAAATTTGAAGAAGGGGGTAGTGGTAATATTAGGAGAACATTGGGGTGGGTTGGGGGGGGGGGGGGAGGGTGGGGATGGGGGTAGGGTAGGGTGGGTGCTTGGTGGAAGTGTGGCAATTGATGTGATAATGAGATGGTAACAAAGAAGAGTAGAGATGAGAGTTCACAATGTTGTATACTTTTCTTGAAAGGAAGGTTTGTAGGAGTTAGTTTGAGTGGTTGGAATTTGTGCTTTCCATTGAGCTTTTATAGTTGGAGTTTCATTTTCTTAAGTGCACATGTACTTTGTTTATGGAAAGATGTAGTATATGTATATGGTGAGATGATTAGTATCTTAAATTTTGTGTTAATGGCATGTGTGGCCCATGGCTTTTGACATTCTTTGTTAGAATGTTGAATTTGATCACTTGAATGTTAGGTATTGATGCTTAAAGTGTAGGTTTGGTAGTCATTGGAATAGGAATGGGTTTTGTTAATTGAGTTATTTTATAATCGCTTCCTAAAATTCTTTCTTACAAGTTGTTAAGAACATGCTTAAATATTCGGATTCGAATTCTTTCTAGTTTCTTTCTAGAACTTTTCTTCTCTCTAGGCTTTCTTTAGAGTTGTTCTTATTTTAAATCATATCTTTAGATTGATTTGCCATATTTCGGGTCCTCCTAAATATATTAAATCTGATCAAATCAGTTTGCCATTCGTAATTTGAAATTGATCATATTTTGTTATACCTAATATCACATAAAATTCCAATTCTCAAAATAAGTTCATTATGAATCCCAAATCTCATGGGCTTGGATTATGATTCACGATCTTTTGCTGATTTAGTAGGGTTTAACATTGAATTTGTGATCATGGTCACCTATTGGCTATCGTTTCCTAAATACTATTTCAATTAAACATTCCTTCTTGTTGTTTTATCACAAAATACTTTGCGTAATCATGGACGCGGAAATTGTTCGTGATCTTATGAAATGTTCTCTTTCGGATTCGGTGTCAAATTCGATACTTTTAGTTGAAGAGGGTATGGTTGACGGGGTTGTCGAATGCTAAGCAAACCTCTACATCAAGTGTCACTCCCTTAAAGGGGGTTTTATTAGTGTTGAGGGACATTTCTCAGGGTATATCTCGTGCTTGGAGCAGCAAGGATATTCGAGCGTTTAAAGTTGTTGGTCCTATACTAAATGTTATTTTCAGGTTTGTTCAATAAAAATTTCGTATTCTTCGCATAAGAAAAGTAAAAGAAATACTCAGCAATTTCAATGAGCTCCAGTTTCTTTAATATTTGACCAGAGACTTTCCAACTTCGGAACTTAACAATCACCACCATCAAAATTGGAGATAATTCCGAGTTCGTACAAGCAAACAACTCTGATACAAATGATGACAACTTACTAGAGTCATATCTAACAAAAGTGTTTTTTGTTGTTGTTGCTTTTGAAATTTGCCAAAAATGCCTTCATAATGTTGCAAAAGTTAGGATTTAAAGTGTTTGAAGATTGGGTTTTATAGCTTAGCTAAAAAAATCGATCAGTACTTGAGGGGGACTTACCTAGTCCGATCAAGTTCCCATCTACTATAATGACCATAAGATCTTGTTGTCGGGACTTGGAGCGATAGGTAGATGTGAATTTTCCATCTCATGTTCACTTAAACCTATCGAAGACGATGGCATCGGGACTTGCACTAACCTCGACCTAAGTCTTGATCACTTAGTCTTGACAAACATTTGTTAACTTCAAATCATGTACGACAGGCCGATGGTGGTTTCAAGCAAAATTAAAATTCTATTCGTTTATAAAATTGTACTCTATTTATTTATAGAATCATAAACCTGATCATAACAACACTATCTAACTTGTCAATCGAGAAAGAAAAGTTAAAAATTTCTCAACATAACAAGCTAAATGCATTTTTAAAATCCGAGATTCACAATAAAGATGACAAGTAAAAAAAAAACGGACCAAAAACTAAACCAGGTCATTTTGAAACAAAAAATATCAAACAACCCCAAAACAACCAGCAAGGAGCCCTTGAGCTTTCTTTTTTCTTGAAGCAAAGAAAAAAGTGGATAAGTCTTTTCTCAGTCCTCCAAAAATGTCACTCACATATGGAAAACCAGTTCAATTATTCTCAACCTCTTCCAAACACACCCCTCTCAACCTCAAACCCCTTCCCTTTCTTCTCCCAACCAAACATTTTTCACAAAAAACAAGAATCAAAACTACCACCAGAAGAAGCATCAACCACTTGTACATTCAGAGCTGTCTCAAAGCCTCTAGTAATGAGGAGGGTTGTACCATGGAGGCGGCGGCGACACCGCCTTCTCCACCGTTTTCTGTTAAAATCCCCGTTGGAAACCGACATGTGAGTGTTGTTTAGCTGTTTGTGAATTTGGGTTGTCTTGTTTTTGAGTTCTTTACAAAAGGGTTAATGGAGCTGAGTTGTAAATTGTTATTAGGACATTTGAGAACTTTTGGGTAGATTTTGTAAGTATGTATAACTAAGTACAAAGACTGTTTTTTTTTTTAATATATTTTTAGTACTCCTTATATATAATTAAATAGAAAGAATGATTTTTATCTAAATATTTGTTAGTATAATGATTTAGTACAAACATTCTTTTGTCAACACAAGAAGCTTGTAATAATTTAGATTCTAATGGTCATTGAAAAATTGTGTATTTAACTATATAAAGACTTTTGGCGCTTTGATATAATAAATTAAGTTAAAATGGGTCATGACACTAAAAAAAAAGAAAAGAAAAAGGTCATGACACTACTTAGGCTTCTAGTAGCTAGTGTTGGCATATCACTCTTGGATCAATTCGGAAAGAGTGTCCCAGGTATCACAGGAGTGATTATGGCTGTGTGCTATCCGACCTCCTCTTACCTCGATTAGACTAGAGCCTCTTCATAGGCATTGGGGCATCTTGTTGATGTGAGTACCTACAATTAAGTGCAATAACTGTTTTCATATGTTTTAAGTATATAGAAGTATAAATGCTGAATTTTTATATTTGTAAGTATAAATAATTAAGTACAAAAACTGACTTTTTATATTTGTAAGCATATATATATTTATGTATAAATACAGTTTTCTGCATTCGGTACTGTTGGTCCTCATGTCTCCGATATGGATAGTATGGTTTAGTGTTGTGTACCGCAGCTGAATGTATTGTGCTTTGTAGTGATTGAAGAAAAGAGTTAGAACTTAGAAACCATGTACCGGTTGAGCTTTTTATTGCACGTTTTGGCTGGTTTGACGCATTTTTAGGAAGCCATAATGGGATTTGTGAGGATTTAAGGTATTATAATCATACTGTTAATAATACTCAGAGGAAATGGAGTTGCTAGTACAACTACTAAAGATGAAAATCACAACATAAGTATTATGGTTTAGTCCGGTGTGCCGTTGCTGATTGGATAGTACTTTGTAGCGACTGTAGAAAAAAGTGAGAAGCGATGTATTAGTTGAGCTTTTTGCTTGCTCGTTTCTTGACTGCTTTGCCTCAATCAAGGGGAATCAATAATAGGAGTTGTGAGGATGTAAGGTACAAGCATAGTCATACTGTTGTAATACCAGGAGGAGGTGGAGTTTCATTTGTTAGTATTAGAAATGAAAATCACAATGTAGGGAACAGAAGGAGCCAATGAGTTTTAGTGCTGTTTGTATGGAATAGTGTGATACACGCTTAAAAGAATTTGTGATACTTGAAATTTAGTGAAAAGTTATTATGTTGAAGAATGATGCTGTTGTGTAAATAATCTCCATGGTTATATTTTGTGTGTGGAGGACTGGAGGCTGTAGTTGAGGAGTCTCGCTCGAGAAAATATAAGATATTCCAGTGCTTAAATCCTTCTGCTCGGATAATATATCGGTCCTGTCTAATAGTAGTCCAGCTTGGTTAGTTGCATAAAAGAAAACCTTAACTTTAACTACGTGTAAAACATATATAGTATTTTTATGAGTTTTGGGTCACCCAAGTATGCCACCAAGTGTATGTTTTGCGTGTTGGCTTTGAGTATACGTTTTTTGTTTGAGTTTCTACTTTGCAAAATGATATAGTTATAAATAGTTACCTATGGGGTTTAGTACTCCACTAAGATGAGTGGGAAATAATGATAATGATATAGTTTCCCCTTGTCTTCAGTGAATGGTCATTCACATTTTAACCTTTCGATATCTACCACCCTGGATGATTTTCACTGAATAATGATTTTTGCAACTTTTAGATATTAGTTGAAACAGGCCAGATAGGGAGACAAGCCAGTGGAGCTGTGATGGTTACAGATGGAGAAACTGTAAGTTTTCTGAATCAATATTTATGTTTTATACGAGTGTTTGATGATTTTATTGTTGTAAAATCCGTCGAGCATTTCCATTTTTAATTTTCCTCTTGGGAGAGTCTTAAGGTTTTATAGTATTTTTGATAACCTATATCAGAGGAAAGAATATGAGCATTAGATTGTTAAGCTTTGTATTCCCTGAGGCATAATGTGGAAGCTCTCGCAACATGCACGTCTAATAAATTTAAGTCCACCTTATCTTCTCTAATGTGAGTTATATCTATATTACCAGCTGTAATATTTCTTGGTTGTACTCTAGAAAGGAACAGAATAGCGAATAACCATGTACCTCACATTTCATATTGTAGTCATACTTTTATAGTAAGTTTATTTGCTTATAGTTTGGATAGGCGAGGAGTGTTAGTGATCCCTTACGAAATATTGAAATTATACCATGGGAGTCAGGTAGATCCTTCACTCTGGTATATTCTTTCGTCTCTGCATATTTTCTATTCGTAATTGCTTAAGCATGCCTCTTTCTTGTGGTTATAGTGTTCTTAGTTTTCCGAAGGACTGAGATGTATTGCTCAAGTTGGGGGCTTTTCATCTTTACTTACTGTAAAATAATTATTTCCAGATTATCTATACAACTGTTTGTTTGGCTGATGTTCCCAGCGAGCCTTCAGACTTTTTCCCTCTTTCGGTTCATTATCAAGAACGGTTTTCTGCAGCAGGTCGAACCAGGCAAGGCTACGCAATCTGTGGCTTGTAGATACCTTCCATATTATGTTGATAAGATAATTGTTATTAAGTTATGTTTATCCTGTTTTCCAGCGGAGGATTTTTCAAACGAGAGGGGAAAACTAAAGATCATGAGGTAGCAGCCAAATTTTTTTGAATGATCATGACAATCCCGAAAAGTTGCATACTTCGTTTCATTTTGCTTCCTCCTCTTTCAACACTGTTATATGCCATTCCATATTTCTTATGGAGTATATTTTTACAGTGTTGCACCATCTGTATTTTCATTTTCATATTTTCATCAATTGCTTCAGGCTACTTACAAGAAAATATATTAATGATAAACAACTATGCTATTAGATGCACTAATTCACTGTTTCTTTCTTTCTCCTCCCTTCTCTTATCAATTAGTTTCAAGGGCGAGGGGTTTAAGAGGCTATTTAAATATCAGAAAATTTACTTCAAGGAATCATAGCGTTGTTATGCAGCAGTTTTCTCATTTAGTCTGTAAAAAGGTTTCACCATAACTCACTTAGTAGCCACTTCACTTACCATGGTAAATTTGTGAATCCTGTTTATCTGGTACTGGTTTTCTCTATGATACTACTTGTTTAAATGTGTCGGTCATAGGGTTATGATGAGAACAAATGGTAATTAAGCATCTGAAGAGCTGGTTAGTTTGAATTCATCCATAAAGAGTTCAAAATGTTTAGGGCGTTAGAGGTATTATTTTATTTAATATTTGGTGACTGGTTTGATATTGAGATTATTGCTTTCAGGTTCTTATATGCAGGTTGATAGATAGGCCATTGCGTCCCACTATGATGAAAGGTTTCTATCATGAAACGCAGGTTCTATCTTGGGTATGTTTACAATATACTAACTTTGTTTTTCCCTCCTTATTGTGGGGAAAGGAAGGCATGGAGAGCGTCTCTATGTAATGATTCCTTACTATGCGGTTCTCCAAGCATAATATTGTTAATATAAAACTTCCTATTCTTGTCTCCCATGTACTTAAGGTATTGAGCTATGATGGTCTGCATCCTCCTGATTCTTTGGCAATTACAGCAGCTGGAATTGCAATGTAAGATCAATTCAGTGATTAGATAATAAACAAGCAACTAGCAGTTCCTTATGTTTTTGGTTGCTTTATTGTCTTACTTACATAAAATCTTTTATAGGGCTCTTTCAGAAGTACCACACTCAAATCCCATAGCTGGAGTCAGAATTGGTCTTATTGACAATAAATTCGTTGTAAACCCAACAGTGAAGGAGATGGAAGGCTCAAAGCTAGATATGATGTTAGCCGGAACAGATACTGCAATTTTAATGATAGAGGTGGGTTCTACCTCCTAGTTTGGCTTTTTCGCAGCATTGAAAAGAAGCGAGAGACCATGCATGTACAAATGCATATGCTGAAGTTGTCATTCTATTAATACTGTTTGGATCTCAATGCTTCTTGATCTGCTAAGATATAGTAAATTAATTCTGCTTTTATTATTGCTATCCCATAGAAGATATTGAAGATCTCTTGACTTTTATTCTATCAAATATATAATGTAAATGTCAATATAGGTTGAAACTTTGTTGTTATGTTCCAAACTTACTTTCAAAGGTTGAATGTGAACTAAGAAAAGTTTAGTTCAATAAACTGATCATATAGGGTGCAGAAATGTCAGCAGTTGCATTATATTATGGTCTGAAAGAAAAAGTTATACCTTGGAAAGTAAGAAAAATGTCAGTGCAATGATATACTTTGACAAATTGTGTATTGTAGATATAAGATGAATGACAACTTTCTCCACGAGTAGGCTGGGTGTTCAATTTATTTTTGTTGCTATGCCTGCAAATATATACCTACTCCAAGTGATTATCTTTCTTGCAAATAGCTAATACTAACTTAACTTATTGTTTATGTGGACATAATAATCAAAGGGATATTGTGACTTCCTCCCTGAAGACAAGTTGCTTGAAGCTGTTGAAGTTGGACAGGTCACTTGCACTTCTTCTACTCTTCGGTTTATACTGTTTCTCTTAGACCTCAGATTCTTTATACCATGAATTGCTGCTGCTGTCTCTGTGTATACTTAAATCAATTGGGTGCAGTTCCCTGGGACGTCGTTGAACAAAATAGAATCTTCTGAAACCTATGTTAATTTCTAAGATTAAACTCTTCTCTGTTCCAGCAGTATATATTCTCAATTCCATATGTATGAATGAAATACATTTGGTTACACAAATTAGACAAATAAAAAAAAGAGCAGAATGAGCATCGTTATCTTTATCAGACTAACATTAGTAATATAGATGCTACATTGTCCTTATATCGGATACTATAGGTAGAAGTGACATTACTTTTAAGCTTCTATGCTGTCTGGTTAGTGTGGTTGTTCTCTCTTTAGCTACTTTTGGGTATAGGGAGTTTCATTTAACTAGCCAAGGGAATATTTCTTGTAGTCATTCTGCTGCTATAAATTGAATTTCTTCTTAAGCATAACTGCAAGTTCATTGTAAAAGAGAACTGGATCTGAGCCAATGTGAGAACAAGATGGTAGATTGGTGTTGATTAATCATGGACACAAGCCCAATAACTAACCGTATACAAGATGAAGATGATAGGCACCCATCATTGCTACCTGAGATTAACATTCATTTCCATGGATTAGTTCTATTGTCTTAGTATATGCCACATTGCTTGTTATTGTCTTGGAGTACTTGTAAAGGTCTCTAACTCTATGTCTAAAATTTTCACAGGAAGCTGTTCGAGCTATTTGTAATGAGGTGTCGAATCTAGTGCAGAAATATGGAAAACCAAAGATGTTTGATGCAATCAAGTTGCCTCCTCTTGAGCTATATGAGCATGTTGAAGTATGCTTTTAAATCTTTTAAACTCTGGATCTCTTTCAAAATTTTGGATGAAGATTTTACAGTATGGCTGGTTATTTGAAAAAAAATCAAGTCTTCACTACTCTTTTGGTCCATTCCCCAAATCATGTTTAGCTACTACTTTTGGCATGGTTCATATGTTATATGATATGTGCAGTAAAAAGAGAGTTGTTCAATAGTAATTGAGTTTACTTGCAGTATGGCCAATGATAGTTTGTAGTCATGAATGAGTTGAAAAGAGTTTTGGGACAAATGATAGGTTAGGCACTGGAGTACCTATAAACAGGTATCAGTATGATATTGAGACCACCTCATCTCTTTTTAGTTAAACAACTGAAAGGTGCACCTGACTTTTTATTAATTATTGTTTATTATTACTTGTAGTTTTTATGTTTCAGGCTGATCCTTGTTTAGTTGTCATTATCTCCCAAAGATTGGTTCACAAGAATCGTTTTTGATGAATTATAGCTCTTTATTTGTCGTATGTCCTAATGTCAATTCCTAAACAGCTTATCATTTTCCTCATCAATTACAACTGCTGAAGAAGCAACAACTTCTCAGGAGAACTAACTGTGTATAATCTATAACCTTTTTATCAGGATCATCTTTCATATTAGTTCACCAAAAAGTGACTGCTTCTGCGGATATATTAACTAAAGGTTCTCTGACATTTTTGTTGCTGTTAATTTGTATGTGGCGATCTCATGATTATCCCTTCTTAGGAAATTGCTGGCGAAGAACTAGTAGAGATACTGCAGATTAAGAATAAGATTCCAAGAAGAAAGGCCTTATCCGCATTAGAAGATAAAGTTATACATATACTAGCAGAGAAGGGTTTTGTTAGCCAGATGAAAGCTTCTGGACTTCCCGAGCCAATACAAGACTTGTTAGTCGAGGAAGAAGACGATGAAGAAGTGATCGTGGATGGTGAAGTTGATGAAGGTGATATCCATATAAAGCCAGTGTTGCCTAAACACATTCCCTTGGTAATTCTCTTCCTAACTTAAGTATGCTACTAGTGCATGAACTACTAGGAAAGGTTTCAACTATCTCTTACAACTACTGAAATTGACCCATCCGAACAATTACTTTTATGATGGCTGTGGTATTGATAAGAATGGCCTCCGTACTTCAGTTTATTTTTTCACTTGACATGGTAAAAGATAACATATGTGATTTGGGTTCTTGAAGGAGTTGACTACTTGATGATACAGAAGAAATTTATAAGTCGATATTATTCTGCATGTTTTGTGACATCTATAAGACATTATCCATTTTGAGGTCACACTATTCTTCGATGTTGGTGATCTTCCCAATTTTTAATTGGTCTATTCATGCAGCTTTTTTCTGAGGTGGACGTGAAGCTAGTGTTTAAAGAAGTTACATCCAAATTCTTGCGAAGGCGTATTGTTGAGGTGGGCATCTGTGTGACATGTTTAACATCCTAATGTAGCGTTCACAACAATTAGCAGTTTTTCCTTTCATCATTATTCTTCCTTTCAGGTTTTTGTTACAGATTAAAAGTACGGTTCTTCTCAGGCAGACTTTCTGTTTATTGTTTGCGTCAACTCTGTATGAGTAATAAGCTTGTTAATTAATATCAGTATTCATTTTTCCCCCTCAGGGAGGGAAAAGAAGTGATGGAAGAAGTCCACAGGAGTTGCGTGCTATCAACTCTCAGTGTGGCTTATTGCCTAGAGCACATGGGAGTGCACTTTTCACCCGTGGTGAAACACAGGTCTGTACGCAGTATACAACTCAAACAAATCTTGCTTTGACTAAGAATTGTATCCTAAATTGTTTATGAAATGTCTAACACCCGTTGTTTTTCATTTTGCTTTGATTTTTACAGTCATTAGCTGTGGTCACACTTGGTGATAAATATATGGCACAGAGGATAGACAACCTTGTGGATGAAGAAGAGTACAAAAGATTTTATCTTCAGGTATCAAGCATAACTGTTCTTTTGTCCTTCTTCTCTTGTTTATTACACTTTTCAAATTCTCGAGCTAACGGAGACTTGCTTGTTTTAGCTACTATTATGCTCTCTATCCTGGAATTAGTTGTTTACAATTCTGTGATTGTGCTTATTTAAAATTCTAACGCTAGTGGAAGCAGCCAAAACTTTTGTGCCCAAATCATTTTAAAGTTCCTACATGCTATTAGTTTTCCTTTTCCTCTTCTTCCTGTTTTCAAAATAATGCATACTGTTAATGTTGTATGTATGATTCAAAATTCATATAACTTCCATGTCCCCATGAAATAGTTATAGATTCTCTTTCAACATGATGGTATCTGTTCTGGCATGTGGGTTTATTAATGTTTTGGTCCATGCAATATTTTTGTACAGATTATGTGCTGCAAAGAGAGTTTGCATTTTCTCGATGGTTACGAAATTATTATTCTAAGATTTTTTGTGCAGTACTGTTTCCCTCCATCATGCGTTGGTGAAGTTGGGCGGGCAGGAGCTCCATCAAGAAGAGAAATTGGTCACGGGACACTTGCAGAAAGAGCTTTAGAACCTATATTGCCGTCTGAGACTGAGTTCCCTTACACAGTGCGTGTTGAGAGCACTATTACTGAGAGCAATGGATCTTCAAGGTAAGGAATTCACTACTTGGAATGGATATGTCAATAGATCCCTCCTTTTCAATATTCATAATCTCCAATAAATGTAAAAAAATTGTGGCTTGCCTCATGGAGTAGGTGTCACTTCCTTCTGATCTGAAGATCCACCATACAACAAGGCCACGCTCTAGAACCTCGATCCTTTCTTCTGCCTTAATAATCGAATATTCCCTGCATGTCTTTTCTAATCTATTGTTATGATGCATTTTTTTTTATTAAATCTGTGTAAATATACTTTTGGTTTAAGAAAATTTTATGCCATTGGTTAATGAATTTGAAAAACGATGACGTTAATAGTCCAATAGTACATGCATGTCTTTTGGCTTATGTATATGTGAGTTTTAGTTATACGAGTAGTATTTTTCATAAATTTCTAATGTAAGAATTAATATAAAGAGCATATTACAGATGGTTGTACAAAGTAAAATATATGTATGGGTTCAATGTAGGGCCATTCATCACAGATGTTTACCTAATTAATGTTATTGAGACAGCTTTGCCTCTAAACTTGGGTTGAAATGTTTTCATACTTCGACTAGCAGTCACATTTGAATATTTTCTGTGTGCCATGTTTCTATATTTGGGTGTGGCTGAGGTTTGGCTTTCTTACACACCTGTCTGCAACAGCATGGCATCAGTTGTGGAGGCTGCTTGGCATTGCAAGATGCTGGTGTTCCTGTCAAGGGTTCCATTGCTGGTATAGCAATGGGCATGGTATTGGATACGCAGGAGTTTGGTGGAGATGGAACTCCGCTTATTCTTTCTGATATTACTGGATCAGAGGATGCATCTGGAGATATGGACTTCAAGGTTTTTACGTAACACCTACTGATCACTTTAAGAATTTCTTTTCACTTCCACCTGGAGTCCTTACCTTTCTACATCTGATAAGGAGACACTCCCACATGATGCCTCACTTTCTTAAATGACCTTGTCCTGTAGATGAGCATAAAGTATACTAAAATACATAGAAGATAACAAGAGTTTGCTAGAAGTAATGCATATGATCTTGCAAGAGTAGGTTAACTTATTAACTAAAGAATTACGGCGTGGGCTGCAGGTTGCTGGAAATGAGCATGGAGTGACTGCATTTCAGATGGATATAAAGGTTTGTGATATTAAATCCTACTTAGTTGATACAAATTTTGCAAGAGGTTCCTCATACAATTCAAGAACAACATCAGGAGCAAAAACATCTTATTTAGATATCAACATCATTTGTAGCCGTGATTTACTTTAACTTTAGACTGTAAAACATTGTAAATACGGATTATATATCCTGAACGGCTTGATAACCAGGTTGGCGGCATTACCCTGCCAATTATGAAGCAAGCTCTCCTACAAGCGAGAGAGGGGCGTACAACTATTCTGGGTAAGTGGTTATATAAAGCAAATGCAGAAACAAATTGGTTAACTGATAAAAGGTGTCAAACTCATATAATTGTATTTGTACTGACATGAGAGTGGAAAGGGTGATATGTAAAGTTTTTGAACTTATTATTGTAGAATAATTAAAATCTGCTTGTTTTACTGAACTTTTTGCTTTGACCCCAAAGTATTAATCTCTTTTGTATTTGCATCCAAAGTCCTGAGCATTCACCGCAGGGACTAAACTATGTTTTTTTGTTCCAAACGGGGACTTTATTAGTTTGCGAAGATAAATCTAGCAGAATATGCATTATACCAAGGATACGTTTGTCCATTAGTTACCACATTATTGAGTCAACAAACGTATATTCTTAATCTTCCGATTTTCTTCTTCTCTCCTTAATGTTCTTTGCTGTCCACTGGAATAGATCATATTTTCTTCCTCTATGCTGTGATGGAAAATTTCACTATTATGTGCAGTTGAGTGGACACAGCTGAATCTTTGCAAGCGTAACTATAGTTACCAAATTTTTGTTGCCACCTTCAACTGCCATCTCCCTTTGTTAGTGCTGTATCAAGTTTCAGCTGCAACGTATTATCGCTATAGCTGTCGACAAAATTTGTTGTTTACAATCTTCCTAAACAATCATTTAATAACTCAGAATTGAGAATTGTGATCTTGTACAAAATTTTGTGTGTGACAGAGTTGATAAGTTTTTAATGATGCCTAGTGGATTGCTTATATATGTTTATGTCAGCGTGTCATCTGCTCTTGTTCTATATCCTTATCACCCTCTCTTCTCCTTTGTGTATGGTCTTATTGTCTTCTGCAGCTGAGATGTCAAAATGCTTGCCTCCTCCGTCAAAAAAGATATCTATGTATGCTCCATTGATCCATGTGATGAAGGTTTGTTGTCTCTTAGTGACTTTATGTGATGTCGTGGGTGGACAATGGAGTGTCCTAATACTACAAGATAAAATCATTTTACAGGTACATCCATCAAAAATAAATCTAATAATTGGAAGTGGAGGGAAAAAGGTGAAGAGCATAATTGAAGAAACTGGGGTGGAATCAATCGACACAAATGAAGACGGGACTGTGAGCTCAATGAACTTATGTTTGAATTGACCTCGTCATATTAACTTCTCGTTTATCTTATACAAAGATGTCACAGGTGAAAATCACAGGCAGAGATTTGGCCAGCATAGAAAAGTCTAAATCAATTATTAGTAACCTGACGATGGTTCCATCTGTTGGAGATGTATATAGGTATCTCTCTCAATACTTCGTGAATTTTTCTTGTCTTATTTTCTTGTTGCCCCTCTACTATACGAGGATGTTGGTTCTTGTGATAGATATTCTGTTGTAAGCTTCATTGGTTTTATTTATTCGATGTGTCCGAACTAACTGATAATTCCAGTCTACGTATGATCAGTGAATTTTCCATCATCCTCTGAGTGTTCAGCTTTTCAGTGGACTGGACTTTTTTCCAAATTTGTTTGCCTGATTGACATTTTATCTTGCCTGACAGGAACTGCGAGATCAAATCCATTGCTCCTTACGGAGCTTTTGTTGAGATTGCCC
>QFAX02000751.1:0-32154 GCA_003412495.2 Echium plantagineum
CATTCGTGCCACTTTATTTGATGAATAACACAAAACGTGGCATTTCGTCTTATTTTTTCATTTAGGGTTTTAAGGTTCTCAAATTCGTCCTTTTTTGTCTTTTTTTGTCTTTGGGTGCTGTAATATGTAATTTTTTTTTTTTTTTTTAAGCTAAACCCAACGAGGGGTTTACGTGTTAAGAAAACAAATAATACAGAGTCATGCGAACGAATCGCAGTATCAAAAGTTGAAGCACACTGTAAACTAATAATGGCTTTTAGAGCAAAATCCCAAGAGTCTAGCGAGCAGGGGGAGGGGTTGTAGAAGCAAAGACTCCTACGTCCCCTCCCGTCCTCACGTGCTAGAAAACACCCAGGATTAGCAACAAAAAGCTCCCTATACAGAAAGAATAAATGCCCCTAGCCAAAACAGGATGAGCGCTCACAGCAAATAAAATAAAAAAAAAGTAAACAAGCACTCAGCAAGCCGTAAAGCTCTGGGTGCGTCTCTTCCGGTTAGTTATTCCTCCGCAGGTTTTCCTAGCTCCCAGACAAACCTCTCCATGTAGTACCTGCAAAAAGAAATGAAAGCCAACGCAGTACCTGCAAACAAAAAGTTAGCCCACGCCCCTTACGAATGTAGGGAACGCCAAGCTGTAATATGTAATTTGATAACACTTTTGATAATCCGTGCATTATTTATTAACATTCGTGTAACTTTATTTGATGAATAACAAAAAATGTAGCATTTCGTCTTATTTTTTTGTTTAGGGTTTTAAGGTTCTCATATTCGTCCTTTTTTGTCTTTGGGTGTTGTAATATGTAATTTGATAACACTTTTAATAATCCGTACATTATTTATTTACATTTGTGCCACTTTATTTGATGAATAACACAAAACGTGGCATTTCGTCTTATTTTTTCCTTTAGCGTTTTAAGGTTCTCATATTCGTCCTTTTTTTGTCTTTTTTTGTCTTTGGGTGTTGTAATATGTAATTTGATAACACTTTTGATAATCCGCCCATTATTTATTTAACATTCTTGCCACTTTATTTGATGAATAACATAAAACGTGGCATTTCGTCTTATTTTTCGTTTAGGGTTTTAAGGTTCTCATATTCATCATTTTTTTGTCTTTTTTTGTCTTTGGGTGTTGTAATATGTAATTTGATAACACTTTTGATGATCCGTGCGTTATTTATTTAACATTCGTGCCACTTTATTTGATGAATAACACAAAACGTGGCATTTCGTCTTATTTTCTCTTTAGGGTTTTAAGGTTCTCATATTCGTCCTTTTTCGTCTTTTTTTGTCTTTGGGTGTTGTAATATGTAATTTGATAACACTTTTGATAATCCGTCCATTATTTATTTAACATTCTGCCACTTTATTTGATGAATAACACAAAACGTGGCATTTCGTCTTATTTTTTCCTTTAGGGTTTTAAGGTTCTCAAATTCGTCCTATTTTGTCTTTTTTTGTCTTTGGGTGTTGTAATATGTAATTTTATAACACTTTTGATAATCCGTGCTTTATTTATTTAACATTCGTGTAACTTTATTTGATGAATAACAAAAAATGTGGCATTTCGTCTTATTTTTTCGTTTAGGGTTTTAAGGTTCTCATATTCGTCCTTTTTGTCTTTTTTTGTCTTTGGGTGTTGTAATATGTAATTTGATAACACTTTTAATAATCCGTACATTATTTATTTAACATTTGTGCCATTTTATTTGATGAATAACACAAAACGTGGCAATTCGTCTTATTTTTTCCTTTAGGGTTTTAAGGTTCTCATATCCGTCATTTTTCGTCTTTTTTGGTCTTTGGGTGTTGTAATATGTAATTTGATAACACTTTTATTAATCAGTACATTATTTATTTAACATTGGTGCCACTTTATTTGATGAATAACACAAAACGTGGCATTTCGTCTTATTTTTTCCTTTAGGGTTTTAAGGTTCTCATATTCGTCCTTTTTTGTCTTTTTTTGTCTTTGGGTGTTGTAATATATAATTTGATAACATTTTTGATAATCCGTCCATTATTTATTTAACATTCTTGCTACTTTATTTGATGAATAACACAAAACGTGGCATTTCGTCTTATTTTTTCGTTTAGGGTTTTAAGGTTCTCATATTCGTCCTTTTTTGTCTTTTTTTGTCTTTGGGTGTTGTAATATGTAATTTGATAACACTTTTGATAATCCGTGCATTATTTATTTAACATTCGTGCCACTTTATTTGATGAATAACACAAAACGTGGTATATCGTCTTATTTTTACCTTTAGGGTTTTAAGGTTCTCATATTCGTCCTTTTTTGTCTTTTTTGTCTTTGGGTGTTGTAATATGTAATTTGATAACACTTTTAATAATCCGTACATTATTATTTAACATTTGTGCAACTTTATTTGATGAATAACACAAAAATGTGGCATTTCGTCTTATTTTTTCCTTTAGGGTTTTAAGGTTCTCATATTCGTCCTTTTTTCGTCTTTTTTTGTCTTTGGGTGTTGTAATATGTAATTTGATAACACTTTTAATAATCCGTGCATTATTTATTTAACATTTGTGCCACTTTATTTGATGAATAACACAAAACGTGGCATTTCGTCTTATTTTTTCCTTTAGCGTTTTAAGGTTCTCATATTCGTCCTTTTTTGTCTTTTTTGTCTTTGGGTGTTGTAATATGTAATTTGATAACACTTTTGATAATCCGTGCATTATTTATTTAACATTCGTGTAACTTTATTTGATGAATAACAAAAAATGTGGCATTTCGTCTTATTTTTTCGTTTAGGGTTTTAAGGTTCTCATATTCGTCCTTTTTGTCTTTTTGTCTTTGGGTGTTGTAATATGTAATTTGATAACACTTTTAATAATCCGTACATTATTTATTTAACATTTGTGCCACTTTATTTGATGAATAACACAAAACGTGGCATTTCGTCTTATTTTTTCCTTTAGGTTTTAAGGTTCTCATATTCGTCCTTTTTTGTCTTTTTTTGTCTTTGGGTGTTTGTAATATGTAATTTGATAACACTTTTGATAATCCGCCCATTATTTATTTAACATTCTTGCCACTTTATTTGATGAATAACATAAAACGTGGCATTTCGTCTTATTTTTTCGTTTAGGGTTTTAAGGTTCTCATATTCATCATTTTTTGTCTTTTTTTGTCTTTGGGTGTTGTAATATGTAATTTGATAACACTTTTGATGATCCGTCCATTATTTATTTAACATTCGTGCCACTTTATTTGATGAATAACACAAAACGTGGCATTTCGTCTTATTTTTCTCTTTAGGGTTTTAAGGTTCTCATATTCGTCCTTTTTCGTCTTTTTTTGTCTTTGGGTGTTGTAATATGTAATTTGATAACACTTTTAATAATCCGTACATTATTGATTTAACATTTGTGCCATTTTATTTGATGAATAACACAAAACATGGCATTTCGTCTTATTTTTTCGTTTAGGGTTTTAAGGTTCTCAAATTCGTCCTTTTTTGTCTTTTTTTGTCTTTGGGTGCTGTAATATGTAATTTGATAACACTTTTGATAATCCGTGCATTATTTATTTAACATTCGTGTAACTTTATTTGATGAATAACAAAAAATGTGGCATTTCGTCTTATTTTTTCTTTTAGGGTTTTAAGGTTCTCATATTCGTCCTTTTTTGTCTTTTTTTGTCTTTGGGTATTGTAATATGTAATTTGATAACACTTTTAATAATCCGTACATTATTTATTTAACATTTGTGCCACTTTATTTGATGAATAACACAAAACGTGGCATTTCGTCTTATTTTTTCCTTTAGGGTTTTAAGGTTCTCATATTCGTCCTTTTTTGTCTTTTTTTGTCTTTGGGTGTTGTAATATGTAATTTGATAACACTTTTTATAATCCGTCCATTATTTATTTAACATTCGTGCCACTTTATTTGATGAATAACACAAAACGTGGCATTTCGTCTTATTTTTCCTTTAGGGTTTTAAGGTTCTCAAATTCGTCCTTTTTTGTCTTTTTTTGTCTTTGGGTGTTGTAATATGTAATTTTATAACACTTTTGATAATCCGTGCATTATTTATTTAACATTCGTGTAACTTTATTTGATGAATAACAAAAAATGTGGCATTTCGTCTTATTTTTCCTTTAGGGTTTTAACGTTCTCATATTCGTCCTTTTTTGTCTTTTTTTGTCTTTGGGTGTTGTAATATGTAATTTGATAACACTTTTAATAATCCGTACATTATTTATTTAACATTTGTGCCATTTTATTTGATGAATAACACAAAACGTGGCAATTCGTCTTATTTTTTCCTTTAGGGTTTTAAGGTTCTCATATTCGTCATTTTTTCGTCTTTTTTTGTCTTTGGGTGTTGTAATATGTAATTTGATAACACTTTTATTAATCAGTACATTATTTATTTAACATTGGTGCCACTTTATTTGATGAATAACACAAAACGTGGCATTTCGTCTTATTTTTTCCTTTAGGGTTTTAAGGTTCTCATATTCGTCCTTTTTTGTCTTTTTTTGTCTTTGGGTGTTGTAATATGTAATTTGATAACACTTTTGATAATCCGTCCATTATTTATTTAACATTCTTGCTACTTTATTTGATGAATAACACAAAACGTGGCATTTCATCTTATTTTTCCTTTAGGGTTTTAAGGTTCTCATATTCGTCCTTTTTTCGTCTTTTTTTGTCTTTGGGTGTTGTAATATGTAATGTGATAACACTTTTAATAATCCGTGCATTATTTATTTAACATTTGTGCCACTTTATTTGATGAATAACACAAAACGTGGCATTTCGTCTTATTTTTTCCTTTAGGGTTTTAAGGTTCTCATATTCGTCCTTTTTTGTCTTTTTTTGTCCTTGGGTGTTGTAATATTTAATTTGATAACACTTTTAATAATCCGTACATTATTTATTTAACATTTGTGCCACTTTATTTGATGAATAACACAAAATGTGGCATTTCGTCTTATTTTTTCGTTTAGGGTTTTAAGGTTCTCATATTCGTCATTTTTCGTCTTTTTTTGTCTTTGGGTGTTGTAATATGTAATTTGATAAAACTTTTAATAATCCGTATATTATTTATTTAACATTGGTGCCACTTTATTTGATGAATAACACAAAACGTGGCATTTCGTCTTATTTTTTCCTTTAGGGTTTTAAGGTTCTCATATTCGTCCTTTTTTCTCTTTTTTGTCTTTGGGTGTTGTAATATGTAATTTGATAACACTTTTGATAATCCGTCCATTATTTATTTAACATTCGTGCCACTTTATTTGATGAATAACACAAAACGTGGCATTTCGTCTTATTTTTTCGTTTAGGGTTTTAAGGTTCTCAAATTCGTCCTTTTTTGTCTTTTTTTGTCTTTGGGTGTTGTAATATGTAATTTGATAACACTTTTGATAATCCGTCCATTATTTATTTAACATTCGTGCCACTTTATTTGATGAATAACACAAAACGTGGCATTTCGTCTTATTTTTTCATTTAGGGTTTTAAGGTTCTCAAATTCGTCCTTTTTTGTCTTTTTTTGTCTTTGGGTGCTGTAATATGTAATTTGATAACACTTTTGATAATCCGTGCATTATTTATTTAACATTCGTGTAACTTTATTTGATGAATAACAAAAAATGTGGCCTTTCGTCTTATTTTTTCGTTTAGGGTTTTAAGGTTCTCATATTCGTCCTTTTTTGTCTTTTTTTGTCTTTGGGTGTTGTAATATGTAATTTGATGACACTTTTAATAATCCGTACATTATTTATTTAACATTTGTGCCACTTTATTTGATGAATAACACAAAACGTGGCATTTCGTTTTATTTTTTCCTTTAGCGTTTTAAGGTTCTCATATTCGTCCTTTTTTGTCTTTTTTTGTCTTTGGGTGTTGTAATATGTAATTTGATAACACTTTAGATAATCCGCCCATTATTTATTTAACATTCTTGCCACTTTATTTGATGAATAACATAAAACGTGGCATTTCGTCTTATTTTTTCGTTTAGGGTTTTAAGGTTCTCATATTCATCATTTTTTGTCTTTTTTGTCTTTGGGTGTTGTATTATGTAATTTGATAACACTTTTGATGATCCGTGCATTATTTATTTAACATTCGTGCCACTTTATTTGATGAATAACACAAAACGTGGCATTTCGTCTTATTTTTTCATTTAGGGTTTTAAGGTTCTCAAATTCGTCCTTTTTTGTCTTTTTTTGTCTTTGGGTGCTGTAATATGTAATTTGATAACACTTTTGATAATCCGTGCATTATTTATTTAACATTCGTGTAACTTTATTTGATGAATAACAAAAAATGTGGCATTTCGTCTTATTTTTTTGTTTAGGGTTTTAAGGTTCTCATATTCGTCCTTTTTTGTCTTTGGGTGTTGTAATATGTAATTTGATAACACTTTTAATAATCCGTACATTATTTATTTAACATTTGTGCCACTTTATTTGATGAATAACACAAAACGTGGCATTTCGTCTTATTTTTTCCTTTAGCGTTTTAAGGTTCTCATATTCGTCCTTTTTTGTCTTTTTTTGTCTTTGGGTGTTGTAATATGTAATTTGATAACACTTTTGATAATCCGCCCATTATTTATTTAACATTCTTGCCAGTCTATTTGATGAATAACATAAAACGTGGCATTTCGTCTTATTTTTTCGTTTAGGGTTTTAAGGTTCTCATATTCATCATTTTTTGTCTTTTTTTGTCTTTGGGTGTTGTAATATGTAATTTGATAACACTTTTGATGATCCGTCCATTATTTATTTAACATTCGTGCCATTTTATTTGATGAATAACACAAAACGTGGCATTTCGTCTTATTTTCTCTTTAGGGTTTTAAGGTTCTCATATTCGTCCTTTTTCGTCTTTTTTTGTCTTTGGGTGTTGTAATATGTAATTTGATAACACTTTTAATAATCCGTACATTATTTATTTAACATTTGTGCCATTTTATTTGATGAATAACACAAAACGTGGCAATTCGTCTTATTTTTTCCTTTAGGGTTTTAAGGTTCTCATATTCGTCATTTTTCGTCTTTTTTTGTCTTTGGGTGTTGTAATATGTATTTTTTTTTTTTTCAATTAAAGCCCAGAGGCTTTGATATATAAAAAGGACAAAAACAAGTTCAGAGCCGAAGCCCAATACATAAGGAGGGACAGGATAAAATCCCTTACCCCATTAAAAGAAACACATAATAAAAATTACTAAGAGATAATAGCAGCCTAGAGTGCGTTGTTACGCTCCTCGGAGAACTTTAAGCTCTGCCTGTAGCTGCCGTTTTTGTGGCGAGTCCCTCCTCATCTTTTGGATACGAGCATGTAATTGCTCTATGTTGTAATCTGGATCAAGAGAGATGTCACCCCGAGCTTTGTGCCCTTGATGTGCCTTGGGCGATCCCGAAGTAGTGGGAGCTAAAATCTGTCCTCTTGGGGTGGCGTCGTCCTGTAAGGATCTTTTCTTTTTGTGCGTGACAACCTGCCAGTCGTTCTCAGATACGAGTGCTTTATGCTGCAGCTTGCGCCCTGCCTCCTCGAGGTCTTCCATCGCCTCGACCTCATCAGCCCAAGATGGTTGTGTGGTCTGCTTGTAGAAGTTTTGGTCGATGCTCTTGCGGGGACCTAGCTCGAGCATCTGCACCAAGGTTTGCTTCCGCCCAAGGGTCGAATCTGCCGATCTTGGCCGCGGTATATCTTCACTCGAGGCTACTGAAAGGGAAAAGGGAGATGTAGGCTGGTCCGTGCCCTCGTGCTCGCCAATCTGCAGGAGCTCGAATACGTTACAGGTTGAAACTGCTAGCACCTGAGGCCTTAGATCGCCTATAGCGTCCGAATGCGCAGCAGCCTCCTCCTGCCGGCCGAATGCTGCAGTAGGCAGCAGCTCAGGACCCGCTGTGATAGCAGCCGCGGGCTGGAGCAGAGCAGGCCTCTCCAGCTGGTATTCTGCCTCATTAATCGAGTCAAATGGTGCGCAAACAACCGCCGGCTGTGCGACAGAAGCTGCAGCTTCCCATAGGACAATGGCACCATCGTGGATCCCCTGTTCGGCTGCAGCTCCATCGACCTGATCCTCCACTGGTTCGTCCCTAACAAGCACACTGATGCATGAATTCTGAGTCATAGGTTGGTCCTTATCGTTCGTCCTCACTGTAACAGCGGCTCCCTCTTCAAATCTGGTTGGTACTTTCAACGGAAGTAGCAGCTATTACTTGTGTGGTATTAGAATTCTTGCTAGCCACCCTCCAAGCCTTCAAAGTAGAAGCGTTCCTGCTGAATCCACCAGTCACTTCGTTTGCCAACCTGAATCCCTGCTGCAGCCCGGGACTAGCAGTAGACGAAGACACTGCCGCCATAATCTCCTTCCCTTTGTTCAGATTGACAACATCCTGCTTCTCCTTGTAAGTTACTGTGTGCGCGATCCTTTTGCAAAGGGCAAGGCTATGACCAATATGTTCACAGGAAGAGCAATATTGGGGCAGAAAGTCATAAAACACCTTAATCCAGATTCCATCCATTGAATTATTACCGTCATTAAACCCAACCCAGATGGAATCATGCAATGGTGCATCAACATTTAACTCCACACAAACACGAGCCGAGTTCAATTTCACCCGATTAACATTCAATTTATCAACCCGTAATGGACTCCCAATAGCATTAGCAATGGAGCACAGAGATTTAACATCGAACAAATATAACGGCAAGCCCTCTAAACGGATCCAAACAGGTGCCAAAGGTGATTCTTTAAGAGGTGTGAAATCAGAATTCCACTTGAAGACACGCATAGCAAATCCATGGATAATCCAAACCAATTGCAGCCAAATTCGAATGTAATCGGACTTCAATTCGAGCTCAATGAACATATGCTTATTATCAAATAATGAGAGATTATATCTACCCATCAAATTCAGCCCGTCAAAGAAGCGTTTGAGATCGACTATAGAAGGTCGACCATGAGAGAACTTCCCAATTAATACATATTTCAAGCTTGCCACTAAGGCTGATTGCTCTAATTTTGTGAATAGAATAGCCGGTTTACCTTGGTACGTTGATACAGGCTTGAGGGACTCGACATCTACTAGGTCTGATGAACCGCAAGTGTGATTGTTGGGCAGAGGATCATTCATCCCCATAGCAGCTTGAAGGAATGTGCGATTGGGCTGAGCGTGTGCACGAGGGGCTGAGTTCCCAGGGAGGAGAGGCGGACCTCCTCCATTGGCCATTCGGCCGCTGGAATTGGGGAAGACGGCGGATCTCAAGATCCCGCCTTTTCCTTCTATTCTCTCTCAAAACCCTTGTTTTTGTCTTGTAATGTTGTGTTGTATTATGTAATTTGATGTTGTAATATGTATTTTGATAACACTTTTGATAATCCGTCCATTATTTATTTAACATTCGTGCCACTTTATTTGATGAATAACACAAAACGTGGCATTTCGTCTTATTTTTTCGTTTAGGGTTTTAAGGTTCTCAAATTCGTCCTTTTTTGTCTTTTTTGTCTTTGGGTGCTGTAATATGTAATTTGATAACACTTTTGATAATCCGTGCATTATTTATTTAACATTCGTGTAACTTTATTTGATGAATAACAAAAAATGTGGCATTTCGTCTTATTTTTTCTTTTAGGGTTTTAAGGTTCTCATATTCGTCCTTTTTTGTCTTTTTTTGTCTTTGGGTATTGTAATATGTAATTTGATAACACTTTTAATAATCCGTACATTATTTATTTAACATTTGTGCCACTTTATTTGATGAATAACACAAAACGTGGCATTTCGTCTTATTTTTTCCTTTAGCGTTTTAAGGTTCTCATATTCGTCCTTTTTTGTCTTTTTTTGTCTTTGGGTGTTGTAATATGTAATTTGATAACACTTTTTATAATCCGTCCATTATTTATTTAACATTCTTGCCACTTTATTTGATGAATAACACAAAACGTGGCATTTCGTCTTATTTTTTCCTTTAGGGTTTTAAGGTTCTCAAATTCGTCCTTTTTTGTCTTTTTTCGTCTTTGGGTGTTGTAATATGTAATTTTATAACACTTTTGATAATCCGTGCATTATTTATTTAACATTCGTGTAACTTTATTTGATGAATAACAAAAAACGTGGCATTTCGTCTTATTTTTTCCTTTAGGGTTTTAAGGTTCTCATATTCATCATTTTTTGTCTTTTTTTGTCTTTGGGTGTTGTAATATGTAATTTGATAACACTTTGATGATCCGTCCATTATTTATTTAACATTCGTGCCACTTTATTTGATGAATAACACAAAACGTGGCATTTCGTCTTATTTTCTCTTTAGGGTTTTAAGGTTCTCATATTCGTCCTTTTTCGTCTTTTTTTGTCTTTGGGTGCTGTAATATGTAATTTGATAAGACTTTTAATAATCCGTACATTATTTATTTAACATTTGTGCCATTTTATTTGATGAATAACACAAAACGTGGCAATTCGTCTTATTTTTTCCTTTAGGGTTTTAAGGTTCTCATATTCGTCATTTTTCGTCTTGTTTTGTCTTTGGGTGTTGTAATATGTAATTTGATAACACTTTTGATAATCCGTCCATTATTTATTTAACATTCGTGCCACTTTATTTGATGAATAACACAAAACGTGGCATTTCGTCTTATTTTTTCGTTTAGGGTTTTAAGGTTCTCAAATTCGTCCTTTTTTGTCTTTTTTTGTCTTTGGGTGCTGTAATATGTAATTTGATAACACTTTTGATAATCCGTGCATTATTTATTTAACATTCGTGTAACTTTATTTGATGAATAACAAAAAATGTGGCATTTCGTCTTATTTTTTCTTTTAGGGTTTTAAGGTTCTCATATTCGTCCTTTTTTGTCTTTTTTTGTCTTTGGGTATTGTAATATGTAATTTGATAACACTTTTAATAATCCGTACATTATTTATTTAACATTTGTGCCACTTTATTTGATGAATAACACAAAACGTGGCATTTCGTCTTATTTTTTCCTTTAGCGTTTTAAGGTTCTCATATTCGTCCTTTTTTGTCTTTTTTTGTCTTTGGGTGTTGTAATATGTAATTTGATAACACTTTTTATAATCCGCCCATTATTTATTTAACATTCTTGCCACTTTATTTGATGAATAACATAAAACGTTGCATTTCGTCTTATTTTTTCGTTTAGGGTTTTAAGGTTCTCATATTCATCATTTTTTGTCTTTTTTTGTCTTTGGGTGTTGTAATATGTAATTTGATAACGCTTTTGATGATCCGTGCATTATTTATTTAACATTCGTGCCACTTTATTTGATGAATAACACAAAACGTGGCATTTCGTCTTATTTTGTCTTTAGGGTTTTAAGGTTCTCATATTCGTCCTTTTTCGTCTTTTTTTGTCTTTGGGTGTTGTAATATGTAATTTGATAACACTTTTGATAATCCGTCCATTATTTATTTAACATTCTTGCCACTTTATTTGATGAATAATACAAAACGTGGCATTTCGTCTTATTTTTTCCTTTAGGGTTTTAAGGTTCTCAAATTCGTCCTTTTTTGTCTTTTTTTGTCTTTGGGTGTTGTAATATGTAATTTTATAACACTTTTGATAATCCGTGCATTATTTATTTAACATTCGTGTAACTTTATTTGATGAATAACAAAAAATGTGGCATTTCGTCTTATTTTTTCGTTTAGGGTTTTAAGGTTCTCATATTCGTCCTTTTTCGTCTTTTTTTGTCTTTGGGTGTTGTAATATGTAATTTGATAACACTTTTAATAATCCGTACATTATTTATTTAACATTTGTGCCATTTTATTTGATGAATAACACAAAACGTGGCAATTCGTCTTATTTTTTCCTTTAGGGTTTTAAGGTTCTCATATTCGTCATTTTTCGTCTTTTTTTGTCTTTGGGTGTTGTAATATGTATTTTGATAACACTTTTGATAATCCGTCCATTATTTATTTAACATTCGTGCCACTTTATTTGATGAATAACACAAAACGTGGCATTTCGTCTTATTTTTTCGTTTAGGGTTTTAAGGTTCTCAAATTCGTCCTTTTTTGTCTTTTTTTGTCTTTGGGTGCTGTAATATGTAATTTGATAACACTTTTGATAATCCGTGCATTATTTATTTAACATTCGTGTAACTTTATTTGATGAATAACAAAAAATGTGGCATTTCGTCTTATTTTTTCTTTTAGGGTTTTAAGGTTCTCATATTCGTCCTTTTTTGTCTTTTTTTGTCTTTGGGTATTGTAATATGTAATTTGATAACACTTTTAATAATCCGTACATTATTTATTTAACATTTGTGCCACTTTATTTGATGAATAACACAAAACGTGGCATTTCGTCTTATTTTTTCCTTTAGCGTTTTAAGGTTCTCATATTCGTCCTTTTTTGTCTTTTTTTGTCTTTGGGTGTTGTAATATGTAATTTGATAACACTTTTTATAATCCGTCCATTATTTATTTAACATTCTTGCCACTTTATTTGATGAATAACACAAAACGTGGCATTTCGTCTTATTTTTTCCTTTAGGGTTTTAAGGTTCTCAAATTCGTCCTTTTTTGTCTTTTTTCGTCTTTGGGTGTTGTAATATGTAATTTTATAACACTTTTGATAATCCGTGCATTATTTATTTAACATTCGTGTAACTTTATTTGATGAATAACAAAAAACGTGGCATTTCGTCTTATTTTTTCCTTTAGGGTTTTAAGGTTCTCATATTCATCATTTTTTGTCTTTTTTTGTCTTTGGGTGTTGTAATATGTAATTTGATAACACTTTTGATGATCCGTCCATTATTTATTTAACATTCGTGCCACTTTATTTGATGAATAACACAAAACGTGGCATTTCGTCTTATTTTCTCTTTAGGGTTTTAAGGTTCTCATATTCGTCCTTTTTCGTCTTTTTTTGTCTTTGGGTGCTGTAATATGTAATTTGATAAGACTTTTAATAATCCGTACATTATTTATTTAACATTTGTGCCATTTTATTTGATGAATAACACAAAACGTGGCAATTCGTCTTATTTTTTCCTTTAGGGTTTTAAGGTTCTCATATTCGTCATTTTTCGTCTTGTTTTGTCTTTGGGTGTTGTAATATGTAATTTGATAACACTTTTGATAATCCGTCCATTATTTATTTAACATTCGTGCCACTTTATTTGATGAATAACACAAAACGTGGCATTTCGTCTTATTTTTTCGTTTAGGGTTTTAAGGTTCTCAAATTCGTCCTTTTTTGTCTTTTTTTGTCTTTGGGTGCTGTAATATGTAATTTGATAACACTTTTGATAATCCGTGCATTATTTATTTAACATTCGTGTAACTTTATTTGATGAATAACAAAAAATGTGGCATTTCGTCTTATTTTTTCTTTTAGGGTTTTAAGGTTCTCATATTCGTCCTTTTTTGTCTTTTTTTGTCTTTGGGTATTGTAATATGTAATTTGATAACACTTTTAATAATCCGTACATTATTTATTTAACATTTGTGCCACTTTATTTGATGAATAACACAAAACGTGGCATTTCGTCTTATTTTTTCCTTTAGCGTTTTAAGGTTCTCATATTCGTCCTTTTTTGTCTTTTTTTGTCTTTGGGTGTTGTAATATGTAATTTGATAACACTTTTTATAATCCGCCCATTATTTATTTAACATTCTTGCCACTTTATTTGATGAATAACATAAAACGTTGCATTTCGTCTTATTTTTTCGTTTAGGGTTTTAAGGTTCTCATATTCATCATTTTTTGTCTTTTTTTGTCTTTGGGTGTTGTAATATGTAATTTGATAACGCTTTTGATGATCCGTGCATTATTTATTTAACATTCGTGCCACTTTATTTGATGAATAACACAAAACGTGGCATTTCGTCTTATTTTGTCTTTAGGGTTTTAAGGTTCTCATATTCGTCCTTTTTCGTCTTTTTTTGTCTTTGGGTGTTGTAATATGTAATTTGATAACACTTTTGATAATCCGTCCATTATTTATTTAACATTCTTGCCACTTTATTTGATGAATAACACAAAACGTGGCATTTCGTCTTATTTTTTCCTTTAGGGTTTTAAGGCTCTCAAATTCGTCCTTTTTTGTCTTTTTTTGTCTTTGGGTGTTGTAATATGTAATTTTATAACACTTTTGATAATCCGTGCATTATTTATTTAACATTCGTGTAACTTTATTTGATGAATAACAAAAAATGTGGCATTTCGTCTTATTTTTTCGTTTAGGGTTTTAAGGTTCTCATATTCGTCCTTTTTTGTCTTTTTTTGTCTTTGGGTGTTGTAATATGTAATTTGATAACACTTTTAATAATCCGTACATTATTTATTTAACATTTGTGCCATTTTATTTGATGAATAACACAAAACGTGGCAATTCGTCTTATTTTTTCCTTTAGGGTTTCAAGGTTCTCATATTCGTCATTTTTCGTCTTTTTTTGTCTTTGGGTGTTGTAATATGTAATTTGATGACACTTTTAATAATCCGTTCATTATTTATTTAACATTTGTTAATACTGAAATCTTATTCAATAAATACCCAATTTATATCGATTAATTAAATTTCAAGTTAATAAATTATACTTCGGAATTTATTTAATTAAATCATGCGGTCCAATCAAATATGTACGTGTGACATTTATTATCAAATTATAAATGGTTACATGGAAATTGGATCGTCCAATTATGGTTCGACATATGAGAAATCGGGATCATAATAAACAATTATTTTCACCAAATAAATAAGTGGAAATAATTAATGAAATAGACAATTATGTCTTTTAAATAAATAAAAAATATAATTATCGATCAAATCATATAGTTATTCTTTTTAATTAAATAAAAAGAATAATTATTAAAGGCCCAAGCCCAAGTCAAATCTCAAGCCCAAGTCAAAGTTCAAGCCCATGGATTTGTTTGCCTATAAATAAAGCATTCTCATTCATTTGGTGGAAGGGATCATTCATTTGCAAGATATACAAAAAGCAGAAGAAGATAAAAGCTCTACAAATCAGAGAACACTTCCTCAGCATTCAACCTGCAACTGTATTCATCAACATTCAAGCCTTTGAATCTTCGAATATTCAAGTATTCAAGCTTCAAGCATTCAAACATTCAACAAGCAAGTCCAAGAACAAGCTGCGAAGGCCCTTGACTTGTAGTCTGAAGTAGAATCAAAGGAACAAATAGAGATTGTACCCAAAATCATCAAACATATATTTTATTGCGACTGCTTATTTTCTTGTTGTCAATTAAATTCAAGACTAAAGAAAATTTGTTGTTACAAATTTGGCACGCCCGGTGGGACTATCTCTACCTTTCATCTCAACTTCATTCAAGTATATTCATAACTCAAGAACTAATGGCTCCAAAGATTGATACTTCCAGGCCTCTCTACCTCAACACCTCCGCAAGCACCTCACCAAGCAGGGGAGTGATTACGCGCAGCATGGCCAAGATTAGTGAGAAGCAAGGATTGCAGATCGCGCATGGTCAGACTCCAAGTGTTCAACCAGCAATGCAAGGAGAAGAGATGTCAACGACTAAGAAGACTCTCCTTGATCCTGCATACTCCAAGTCCTCTTCTCCAGCTGATGATTCATCCTCCAGCAAGGGCTCAACAGCATCATCACCTCATGAGAATGTTCAGTCGAAGGATCTCATGCAGGAAGACCTTATTGATGCTTATACGCCAGTCATGATGACCATCTCTTCGAACTTGGAAGAAAAAGTAGCATCACTTACCAAGACTCTGGAGGGACTCGCGAAGTACATCGAAAATCAAGATGCTAAGATTACGATGATCATGGAGAGGGTTGCAACCAATGATGAAGGAAGATACAAGACTGACGTAAGCTCAAAGGCACCTATCATGCATGAGTCCGCTGAGAGTTCTGACAAGAACAAGTTGAAGGGTTCAGATATCAATATCTCAACTGATGGACTCATCCCTGTGAATCAACTTAAGGAGTTTATCATGGGGACGATAAAAAATAAGTTGGAAGATCCAAGGCCCTCACATGCTTATGTCAAACCATATAGTCAGCGTATTGACGCGATGAAGATGCCAAATGGCTATCAGCCACCAAAACTCCAACAGTTTGATGGAAACGGCAATCCCAAACAACATGTTGCACATTTCGTAGAAACTTGCAACAATGCTGGAACTGATGGCGATCATTTAGTGAAAGAATTTGTCCGCTCTCTGAAAGGAAATGCGTTCGATTGGTTCACTGAATTGGAACCTGGTTCGATTGACAGTTGGGCACAACTAGAGAATGAATTCCTCAACAGATTCTATAGCACTCGTCGTACTGTTAGTATGATAGAACTCACAAGTGCTAAGCAACGGAAAGAAGAACCGGTAACTGACTTCATCAACCGGTGGAGGAATCTAAGTCTGAACTGCAAAGATCGCTTGTGTGAAGCCTCCGCAATCGATATGTGCATTCAGGGAATGCATTGGGACCTCCAGTACATCCTTCAAGGGATCATGCCCAGGTCATTCGAGGAGTTGGCCACGAGAGCTCATGACATGGAGCTCAGTATTGCTGTGAATAAAAATCACAACTCTCCCGCTCAAGACATCCGAAGAAGTAAAGACAAGTATGAGTTCAAGAAAACTGGAAAGAGCTTCACGAAGGATGATGCTAAACAGGAGGCACTGACAATTGCTTCTTCCTCAGTTAAACTCTCTGTCAAATCCAAGAAAAAGGAAGGAGAGAGTCCCCCACTGGACAAGAAGAAGGTCTCATTAAAAGAGATGCAAGAGAAGAGTTATCCTTTCCTAGACTCTGATGTCTCTGGAATGTTTGACGACCTGCTGAAGGAGAAGTTGATAGAATTGCCAGAAATGAAGCGTCCGGATGAAGCTGGAAGAATAAAGGACCCAACCTACTGCAAGTACCATCGTCTAGTTGGTCATCCAATTGAGAAGTGCTTTGTCTTCAAAGACAAAGTAATGGAGTTGGCTCGTCAAGGTAGAATACTTCTTGAAGAAGAGAAAGCTGCGACTAATCTGGTAACAATCGAATTCGGAACGGTAGATCCCATAACAGTTAACGTCAATGAGGATTTGTCCTTACCAATGATTGCTAGAGTCACCAATGCTAGTAAGCAGATTCGCAAAAACCAGACGAGTGTGTCAATGCAAGATGTCGACGAAGGCGACTCAGAGGAAGGATGGACTCTAGTCCAAAGAAAAAGACGTCTTGTTCCCGCAAAAGTTGGTGTAACCCAACCAAGGAGGAACATGGTCATGAATCATCGCAAAGGAAGAAAGTCGTCGAGGAAGTCTCTCTCTCCCAGACGACGAGCAGTAGAGTGTAGTCCATTGAAAAGACCATCACCAATCACTTTAAGAGAATTCATGCCCAAGACGTTCTGGGAAAGCCAAGAATTTGAATCTTGTCACCATGTGTACGAGGATGAAGATGAAACTCCCAAAGAAGAGAGTAAAGAAGCAACATGGCATGTAGATGAGGAAATTTGTACATTCTCTATCACATTTACAGACGAGGATTTGCTTTTGGGAGAGGTTGACCATAATCGACCACTATATGTATCAGGGTACACATGTGAAGAAAGAATTAGTAGAATGCTAATCGATGGAGGATCAGCGGTGAATATTCTACCCCTGAAGACCCTCAAACAAATTGGCATTTCAGCTGAAGAATTGCAACATAGCCGTCTCATGATTCAAGGCTTCAACCAAGGAGGCCAAAGGACTTTGGGAAAAGTAGCCCTCCGCTTATCAATTGGAGAAATGGATTCTACTTCATGGTTCCATGTCATTGACGCAAAGACTACATACAATATGTTGCTTGGAAGACCATGGATACACTCCAACAATGTCGTTCCTTCTACACTCCATCAATGTTTCAAATATAGCAAAGACGGGGTCGAAAAGACTATTAAAGCGGATGATAACCCATTTACAGAGTATGAATCACATTTTGCGGATGCTAAATATTACATCCGAAAGAATAATGGAGCTGAAAAATCAACAAAAGAAGAAGCTCCTGAAAAGACCAAGAGTGACGAGGATGTTAAGACTGCAAATCCTACCAAGTTAGAAGGTTTGAATCTCCCAGTCACTAAGGTCAAGAAGATGAGTTTAGTTTCTACACCATTGAAAGGATTTGTTGCCCCTGCTGATGGTCAAAAGACTGAACATGGTGATGAAGCAACCCTTTTAAAGGATGTAGCATCAGGGTCGAAATCATATGAGCTCTTGGTCAAAGCCGGTTTCGATCCTACAAAAAATGACTCGATGGGAAAGTTGTACCCCGAGTTGACTGGTGAAAAGGTACATGGTCTTACTGAGACCCAGAAAATGTTGAAGGATAGAGGATATACCATCAAAGGCTCACATGCAGGACTCGGGTATACACCACCACCTCCAGTTCGAATTGCTATAAAGAGAGTAAACAATCTCTATATTTCTGAAGCAGAGGATGTCGCTTCAAATGAACCAGAGGTGTGTGTTCGAGTAGAGATCAATCGCCCCCGAAACATCAGACTTAAATCATCCAATGAACGACGAGAGTCAATATTTCAAAGGATGGGAGCACCACTTCAACAACACAAGTCTGTCTTCCAACGATTGGGGGCACAAACCCATAAGCAGAACTCTGTATTTGATAGACTGGGTCCTGTTAGAAGAAATACTTTAGCCTTTAAAAAATCAACAGATATAAAGAAGATGATCAAGTTAGAAGGGAAAGGCAAGAAGAACCTTCAGCGTCATAAAGCTCCAGCAATCATCAGCCAATGGAGGGTAAAGCCAAAACAAGAACCTCAGGTCGACGAAGCCGAACAACCCGAAGAGAGTGTCGGATCTTCAAACCATATCACTATAAGTGAAGAAGAGACCATTGAGGAAGACGTTGAAGATGCCCCATTAACACTCGAGGAAGGCGTAAAAGCAACTGTTGACGAATTAAAAGAGGTTAATTTGGGCACCGATACCGAACCACGCCCTGTATACATTAGTGCTCTTTTAACTACTGAAGAGGAAAAGGAATATGTGAGCCTCCTTCAGGAGTTCCGTGATGTGTTTGCGTGGTCCTATACAGAAATGCCAGGCTTAAATCCAAAGGTCGCTGTCCACCACTTAGCGGTAAAGAAAGGTGTTAGACCAGTTAAACAAGCACAACGAAGATTTCGTCCTGAGTTAGTCCCAGCAATTGAAGCTGAAGTAAACAAACTCATCAACGCTGGTTTCATCCGAGAGGTGACTTATCCAACTTGGTTGTCAAATAGAGTCCCTGTTAGAAAGAAGAATGGACAAATCCGAGTTTGTGTTGATTTCAGAGATCTCAATCATGCATGTCCAAAAGATGATTTCCCATTACCTATACCAGAGCTGATGATTGATGCAACGATGGGACATGAAGCATTAACATTCATGGATGGTTCTTCGGGGTACAATCAGATACGCATGGCACCGGAGGATGAGGAGTTAACTTCCTTTCGAACTCCCAAGGGTATATATTGCTATAAGGTGATGCCATTCGGCTTGAAGAATGCTGGAGCCACATATCAAAGGGCTATGCAGAAAATATTTGATGACATGCTTCATAAGAATGTCGAATGCTATGTCGATGATTTGGTGGTGAAGTCAAGGAGCAAGGAACATCATATAACTGACCTCAGGATAGTGTTCGAAAGACTGCGCCGCTACCAACTCAAAATGAACCCTCTCAAATGTGCTTTCAGAGTAACATCAGGGAAATTCTTAGGGTTTATAGTTCGTCGGCGAGGCATCTAGATAGAACAGTCCAAGATAGACGCCATCATAAATATGCCTGAACCCCGCAACATTCATGAGCTTAAGAGTTTACAAGGAAAGCTGGCTTATCTTCGACGTTTCATTTCAAATTTAGCAGGAAGATGCCAACCGTTCAGTCATTTGATGAAGAAAGGAGTTCCATTTGATTGGGATATGTCTTGTAGTAATGCCTTTGCAAGTATCAAATCATACCTCATCAAACCGCCGGTCCTAGCTGCACCATTACAAGGAAAACCATTAATCCTTTATGTTTCAGCACAGGAACGATCGGTGGGGGCATTGCTCGCACAAGAGAACGAGGAGGGTAAAGAGAATGCATTATACTATCTGAGTCGGATGATGACGCCGAATGAGTTGAAATATGCCCCTATTGAAAAGTTGTGTTTGGCACTCATCTTTGCAATCCAAAAATTAAAGCATTACTTTCAAGCACATACAGTGAATCTAATCTCGAAAGCAAATCCAATAAAGTATGTCATGGCCAAGCCAGTCCTCTCCGATCGACTAGCCAGATGGTATCTTCAGTTGCAACAGTTCGAAATAATCTATGTTCCTCAGAAGGCAGTTAAGGGACAAGCTTTAGCAGATTTTCTTGCAGATCATCCGGTTCCTGCGGAATGGGAATTATGCGATGAACTACCAGATGAAGACGTCATGGTCATAGAGATATTACCACCATGGAGGATGCATTTCGACGGGGCAGCTCATCAAGAAGGTGCAGGTGCTGGAGTAGTATTTGTATCCCCTGAGCAAGATGTACTACCATATTCATTCTCACTAAGTCATAAGTGCTCAAATAATATGGCAGAATATCAAGCCTTGATACTTGGACTCGAAGTAGCTACAGAGATGAACCTGCCACAATTAAAAGTATATGGGGATTCACAATTGGTGGTAAATCAAATACTTGGTGTGTATGAAGTTCGGAAACCAGAATTGATCCCATATCATAGCTACGCACTGAGGTTGATTGATTCACTCCAGAAGGTCTCAATCGCACATGTACCAAGGAAAGATAACAAACAGGCGGATGCATTAGCAAGTCTAGCTTCAACACTAGCAATCCCTGATAAGAAAGTTCAAGTCTCAATATGCGAGAAATGGGTTGCTCCACTGACGTTCGGAGAAGATGAAGATAGCGGCGACTCATCCAGCGAGGAAGAAGATGTCTTTGCTATATCCATAAGAAATGTTGACAAAGCAGATTGGCGGGAACCTTTAATTGAGTATCTTCGAAATGGAAAGCTGCCCAACGATCCACATAAGAAGGTTGACATTAGACGAAGAGCTCCGCGCTTTGTCCTGTACAAAGACACACTCTTCCGTAGATCCTTTGAGGATATACTACTTCGTTGTCTTGGAGAAGTTGAAGCATATGATGCAATGAAAGAAGCACATTCAGGAGTTTGTGGTGCTCATCAATCTGGTGCGAAACTTCACTTTCAGATTAAGAGGTTGGGATACTACTGGCCTACCATGGTTAAAGATTGTTTAGATTACTCCCAGAGTTGTAAGCCGTGTCAGTTTCAGGGAAACTTCATCCACCAACCTCCTGAGCCTTTGCATCCTACAGTCGCTTCATGGCCTTTCGACGCTTGGGGACTCGATATGGTTGGTCCTTTGCCGAAGACATCACTTGGGCATATGTACATCCTTGCAGCAACCGATTACTTCTCAAAATGGGTTGAAGCAGTGCCATTGAAGAATGGAAGACAAGAAGAAGTGGCCAAATTCATTCGGGTGAATCTTATATATCATTACGGTGTGCCTAGACACATAATAACTGATAATGGGAAGTCATTTGATAACCGCGTAATCACGGCCTTATGCGAGAAGTTCAAGTTCAAAAAGTATCATTCTTCGATGTATTATCCTCAGGCCAATGGGCTAGCTGAAGCATTTAATAAGACTCTATGCAATATTCTGAAAAAAGTGGTCAGCAAAACCAAAAGAGATTGGCATGAAAAGATGGAGGAAGCTCTGTGGGCATACAGAACAACATACAGAACACCCACACAGTCAACCCCTTACGCATTGGTTTACGGCGTGGAAGCTATCCTCCCATTAGAGCGTCAAATTCCATCACTGCGGATGGCTATTCAAGAAGGTCTCACTCAAGAAGAGAATGCCCGCCTGAGACTGCAAGAGTTAGATTCCCTGGATGAAAGAAGACTGGATGCGCAACAAAGATTGGAATGTTATCATTCCCGCATCTCCAAGGCTTATAATAAGAAGGTCCACCAACGATCTTTTCAAGTTGGAGACATGGTACTCTCTGTTAGAAGACCAATCATCACCCACAAAAAAGGGGCTAAGTTTATGCCAAAATGGGACGGTCCATATGTCATCCGAGAAGTGTATACAAATGGGTCATATAAGATGGTAGATCAAGACGGAGTCAACGTAGGGCCAATCAATGGCCGCTACTTGAAGAGATACTACCCATAAGTTGAAGACACCTCCTTGACATGAGGATAAACTGTCTCCATTCAAAAAAAAAAAAAAAAAAAAAACAAGACAAAAAAAAAAAAAAAAATGAGAGGCAACTCCTAAGTATGAGGATAAACTACCGACTCCCGGACATGAGTATAAACTATCTACAAACTCCTAAACATGAGTATAAACTGTCCAACACCCCTCCTTGATATGAGGCTAAAAGGTCAACCCCACTGAACTACGTTTGACTTGATCCCTCTGGGTACGTAGGCAACTTGGCAGCCCCAAGTTCAGTCATAACATCAAACAGATTCCTGTCTGTCCCATACCACATAAGTATAAATATGTTACGAACGAAGTATGATGAAAAAAAAAAAAAATCAAGAAGAATGCAGCAAAATACACAAGAACGAGATTCCATTAACTTCAAGGAGTGTTCAAAGTACAAGAGAAAAAGAAATAAACTACTTATAAAGCTAAAAAGTGAGACTGAAATCTTTCAATCCATGCATCTTGGCGTCCTTGTCTTCCGTCATCTTCTGACGTTGCCCTTCATCGTCCTTGCTCATTGGAGTTGTACCCTGCAACAAAGTTGTCTTTTCTTCAAGAGATGATAACCTAGCTAGCATTGACTTCAGGTCCTCCTGATTTTGATAGAGAAAAGCATGAAGGGTCTTGTTTCCCGTTTGCAAGTTTCTCTAGTTCATGCTTCAATTCAGCCTCTTTCGCATCTGCTTGACCTAAATCCTTCGTAACTTGCTCCACATGCTTCGATCTATCTTCAATCTGGGTCTTAACATGGGTCAGCAGTGCAGTGAAAGAAGATAATGTCTGACGATCAGAAAGTCCTAGTTGAGCATCATGAAGGGACGGTACACTTTCAAAGAATGAGTTCAATGTATCCCAAGCACAAGTATCGATGTCTTAAAATACAAGTATCTGTTAATCAGGTATAAGTATTGACGTCTCAGATACAAGTATCTGTTTATCAGGTATAAGCATCGATATCTTAGGTACAAGCATCTGTATATCAGGTACAAGTGTCTCAAGTGCAAGTACCGATGTCTCAGATACACGTATCTGTCTATCAGGTACAAGTATCTCAAGTACAAGTATTGACGTCTCAGATACAAGTATCTGTCTATCAGGTACAAGTATCTCAAGTACAAGTACCGATGTATCAGACACAAGTACATGTCTATCAGGTACAAGTATCTCAAGTACAAATACCGATGTCTCAGATACAAGTATCGTCTACCAGGTACAAGTATCTCAAGTACAAATACTGATGTCTCAGATACAAGTATCTGTCTATCAGATACAAGTATCTCAAGTACAAGTACCGATGTATCAGATACAAGTACATGTCTATCAGGTACAAGTATCTCAAGTACAAGTACCGATGTCTCAGATACAGGTACAAGTATCTCAAGTGCAAGTATACAAGTATCTCAAGTACAAGTATTAATGTCTCAGATACAAGTATCTGTACAAGCATCGATATCTCAAGTACATGTAATCCAAGTTTAACTCAAGTTTAAATATTTGTCTATCAGGTACAAATATCTTGAGTACAAGTATCGACTTCTCGGATATGACTGTATGCCTATGTGAGAAAGTGTACGCATGAAATCAACGATGGTTGGACTATATGCTAAAGTGGCCAACTCGACTAAAACTTTCTAGGTTTCGAGGTAGCGGTGTCATCTCAAGGCAATACAGATAATAAAGGAAAGAAGAATGTGCACTTCATCTATCCATGTGAGACTAAATGTATAAGCATGCTATAATAAGGCAACAATATGTATACACTCTCACGAAAACATACAATAAGCTACAAATGTGAATGCTATGCTAAATTATGGGCATACAAGGAAGTCAATGCATGCTGGTTATTCTTTGCATCAATGTATACAAAAGCTTATTCATACTGTATAGACCGAGAAACTGTTGAAATTGTCGGAACTTTGAGTAGACGACAAACGTATGAAAAAGCGAGGAGAAATGCACCAATAAGCACAATTCGGCGAGTACGAAGGACTACTGCATAATATGCAAGTATCAAAGTATCTTTGAATAACGAGAGATTAATTATTACTTTATGGCTCCAAATAGAGCCAACGCCGATGTCGTAAGGAGCGCTAAGCGATTGATATGGAATAAATGTATAATCTCATGCGGGCTTCAAACTTCTGTAATATTCCTCGGGCAGGATTGTTAACACCATCACAAGTCCCTGATGACTGGAGAAATTGAGGATTAATTAAGACAAAGAAACAAAAAAAAATAAGGAAAGAAGACTTAGCACCGTATGTAAATGGGTAATGGAACCAATAAACAAAAGAAGAAATTAAAGACTACACTTGCATGGAATTATCAAAAGAGGAAATGAAAAGTAAAGAGAAGAAGTGAAAGTACAGACTACACTTGCATGGAATAAACAAAAGAGGAAATGAAAAACAAAGAGAAGAAGTGAAAGTACTTAACTGCTATTTGTTAATTGACTCTCATCTCGACATACATATGATGAGTAAAATGACGGAGGAAGTACCCTTTATATAATTGGCATGCGACAGATTTGTAGGCTAGCAAATCTCATGTCGTTGAACTCCTTATCTGATCTCATCCTAAAAATGTTGCTTGAAAGTTGTATAGTCCGTTGAAAAGACTACCACCGGCTTGAGGAGCTATAAGCCTATAGCTAACTACAATCCTTCAAATATGACTACTTGGTCAATGTTACACCATTTTTCATGGAAGAATTCAAATAGTATGGCTCAAGTGCGTTGACTATTGTGAGTAATATATGTCCCAACTTTGCAATCATAACAAAACACAGCTGAAAAAAATATAATGTTGGCCTACTATTATGGTAGACAAACAAACTCATTAGTTGTCATCCGAAGCTCCTTCACATTCTGCCAAGTAAGGAATGACTAGTTGGATAGGCTCCTTATTTGAAGACTCCCCTACTCACGAGGACTCTTTCAAATCCATGCGAAGAACGCATGCAAGATTTTGTCGAATTTGACTACTCTAAAGACTCTACAAATTTGAGTACGTACGTCAAGTTCGAGGGGGCATTTGTTGATACTGAAATCTTATTCAATAAATACCCAAATTATATCGATTAATTAAATTTCAAGTTAATAAATTATACTTCGGAATTTATTTAATTAAATCATGCGGTCCAATCAAATATGTACGTGTGACATTTATTATCAAATTATAAATGGTTACATGGAAATTGGATCGTCCAATTATGGTTCGACATATGAGAAATCGGGATCATAATAAACAATTATTTTCACCAAATAAATAAGTGGAAATAATTAATGAAATAGACAATTATGTCTTTTAAATAAATAAAAAATATAATTATCGATCAAATCATATAGTTATTCTTTTTAATTAAATAAAAAGAATAATTATTAAAGGCCCAAGCCCAAGTCAAAGTTCAAGCCCATGGATTTGTTTGCCTATAAATAAAGCATTCTCATTCATTTGGTGGAAGGGATCATTCATTTGCAAGATATACAAAAAGCAGAAGAAGATAAAAGCTCTACAAATCAGAGAACACTTCCTCAGCATTCAACCTGCAACTGAATTCATCAACATTCAAGCCTTTGAATCTTCGAATATTCAAGTATTCAAGCTTCAAGCATTCAAACATTCAACAAGCAAGTCCAAGAACAAGCTGCGAAGGCCCTTGACTTGTAGTCTGAAGTAGAATCAAAGGAACAAATCGAGATTGTACCCAAAATCATCAAACATATATTTTATTGCGACTGCTTATTTTCTTGTTGTCAATTAAATTCAAGACTAAAGAAAATTTGTTGTTACAACATTCTTGCCACTTTATTTGATGAATAACACAAAACGTGGCATTTCGTCTTATTTTTTCGTTTAGGGTTTTAAGGTTCTCAAATTCGTCCTTTTTTGTCTTTTTTTGTCTTTGGGTGCTGTAATATGTAATTTGATAACACTTTTGATAATCCGTGCATTATTTATTTAACATTCGTGTAACTTTATTTGATGAATAACAAAAAATGTGGCATTTCGTCTTATTTTTTCTTTAGGGTTTTAAGGTTCTCATATTCGTCCTTTTTTGTCTTTTTTTGTCTTTGGGTGTTGTAATATGTAATTTGATAACACTTTTAATAATCCGTACATTATTAATTTAACATTTGTGCCACTTTATTTGATGAATAACACAAAACGTGGCATTTCGTCTTATTTTTTCCTTTAGCGTTTTAAGGTTCTCATATTCGTCCTTTTTTGTCTTTTTTTGTCTTTGGGTGCTGTAATATGTAATTTGATAACACTTTTTATAATCCGCCCATTATTTATTTAACATTCTTGCCACTTTATTTGATGAATAACATAAAACGTTGCATTTCGTCTTATTTTTTCGTTTAGGGTTTTAAGGTTCTCATATTCATCATTTTTTGTCTTTTTTTGTCTTTGGGTGTTGTAATATGTAATTTGATAACGCTTTTGATGATCCGTGCATTATTTATTTAACATTCGTGCCACTTTATTTGATGAATAACACAAAACGTGGCATTTCGTCTTATTTTCTCTTTAGGGTTGTAAGGTTCTCATTTTCGTCCTTTTTCGTCTTTTTTTGTCTTTGGGTGTTGTAATATGTAATTTGATAACACTTTTGATAATCCGTCCATTATTTATTTAACATTCTTGCCACTTTATTTGATGAATAACACAAAACGTGGCATTTCGTCTTATTTTTTCCTTTAGGGTTTTAAGGTTCTCAAATTCGTCCTTTTTTGTCTTTTTTTGTCTTTCGGTGTTGTAATAAGTAATTTTATAACACTTTTGATAATCCGTGCATTATTTATTTAACATTCGTGTAACTTTATTTGATGAATAACAAAAAATGTGGCATTTCGTCTTATTTTTTCGTTTAGGGTTTTAAGGTTCTCATATTCGTCCTTTTTTTACTTTGGGTGTTGTAATATGTAATTTGATAACACTTTTAATAATCCGTACATTATTTATTTAACATTTGTGCCATTTTATTTGATGAATAACACAAAACGTGGCAATTCGTCTTATTTTTTCCTTTAGGGTTTTAAGGTTCTCATATTCGTCATTTTTCGTCTTTTTTTGTCTTTGGGTGTTGTAATATGTAATTTGATAACACTTTTATTAATCAGTACATTATTTATTTAACATTGGTGCCACTTTATTTGATGAATAACACAAAACGTGGCATTTCGTCTTATTTTTTCCTTTAGGGTTTTAAGGTTCTCATATTCATCCTTTTTTGTCTTTTTTTGTCTTTGGGTGTTGTAATATGTAATTTGATAACACTTTTGATAATCCGTCCATTATTTATTTAACATTCTTGCTACTTTATTTGATGAATAACACAAAACGTGGCATTTCGTCTTATTTTTTCGTTTAGGGTTTTAAGGTTCTCATATTCGTCCTTTTTTGTCTTTTTTTGTCTTTGGGTGTTGTAATATGTAATTTGATAACACTTTTGATGATCCGTGCATTATTTATTTAACATTCGTGCCACTTTATTTGATGAATAACACAAAACGTGGCATATCGTCTTATTTTTACCTTTAGGGTTTTAAGGTTCTCATATTCGTCCTTTTTCGTCTTTTTTTGTCTTTGGGTGTTGTAATATGTAATTTGATAACACTTTTATTAATCAGTACATTATTTATTTAACATTGGTGCCACTTTATTTGATGAATAACACAAAACGTGGCATTTCGTCTTATTTTTTCCTTTAGGGTTTTAAGGTTCTCATATTCGTCCTTTTTTGTCTTTTTTTGTCCTTGGGTGTTGTAATATTTAATTTGATAACACTTTTAATAATCAGTACATTATTTATTTAACATTTGTGCCACTTTATTTGATGAATAACACAAAATGTGGCATTTCGTCTTATTTTTTCGTTTAGGGTTTTAAGGTTCTCATATTCGTCATTTTTCGTCTTTTTTGTCTTTGGGTGTTGTAATATGTAATTTGATAAAACTTTTAATAATCCGTATATTATTTATTTAACATTGGTGCCACTTTATTTGATGAATAACACAAAACGTGGCATATCGTCTTATTTTTTCCTTTAGGGTTTTAAGGTTCTCATATTCGTCATTTTTCGTCTTTTTTTGTCTTTGGGTGTTGTAATATGTAATTTGATAACACTTTTATTAATCAGTACATTATTTATTTAACATTGGTGCCACTTTATTTGATGAATAACACAAAACGTGGCATTTCGTCTTATTTTTTCCTTTAGGGTTTTAAGGTTCTCATATTCGTCCTTTTTTGTCTTTTTTTGTCCTTGGGTGTTGTAATATTTAATTTGATAACACTTTTAATAATCAGTACATTATTTATTTAACATTTGTGCCACTTTATTTGATGAATAACACAAAATGTGGCATTTCGTCTTATTTTTTCGTTTAGGGTTTTAAGGTTCTCATATTCGTCATTTTTCGTCTTTTTTTGTCTTTGGGTGTTGTAATATGTAATTTAGTAAAACTTTTAATAATCCGTATATTATTTATTTAACATTGGTGCCACTTTATTTGATGAATAACACAAAACGTGGCATTTCGTCTTATTTTTTCCTTTAGGGTTTTAAGATTCTCATATTCGTCCTTTTTTCTCTTTTTTTGTCTTTGGGTGTTGTAATATGTAATTTGATAACACTTTTGATAATCCGTCCATTATTTATTTAACATTCGTGCCACTTTATTTGATGAATAACACAAAACGTGGCATTTCGTCTTATTTTTTCGTTTAGGGTTTTAAGGTTCTCAAATTCGTCCTTTTTTGTCTTTTTTTGTCTTTGGGTGTTGTAATATGTAATTTGATAACACTTTTGATAATCCGCCCATTATTTATTTAACATTCGTGCCACTTTATTTGATGAATAACACAAAACGTGGCATTTCGTCTTATTTTTTCATTTAGGGTTTTAAGGTTCTCAAATTCGTCCTTTTTTGTCTTTTTTTGTCTTTGGGTGCTGTAATATGTAATTTGATAACTTTTGATAATCCGTGCATTATTTATTTAACATTCGTGTAACTTTATTTGATGAATAACAAAAAATGTGGCCTTTCGTCTTGTTTTTTCGATTAGGGTTTTAAGGTTCTCATATTCGTCCTTTTTTGTCTTTTTTTGTCTTTGGGTGTTGTAATATGTCATTTGATGACACTTTTAATAATCCGTACATTATTTATTTAACATTTGTGCCACTTTATTTGATGAATAACACAAAACGTGGCATTTCGTTTTATTTTTTCCTTTAGCGTTTTAAGGTTCTCATATTCGTCGTTTTTTGTCTTTTTTTGTCTTTGGGTGTTGTAATATGTAATTTGATAACACTTTTGATAATCCGCCCATTATTTATTTAACATTCTTGCCACTTTATTTGATGAATAACATAAAACGTGGCATTTCGTCTTATTTTTTCGTTTAGGGTTTTAAGGTTCTCATATTCATCACTTTTTGTCTTTTTTTGTCTTTGGGTGTTGTATTATGTAATTTGATAACACTTTTGATGATCCGTGCATTATTTATTTAACATTCGTGCCACTTTATTTGATGAATAACACAAAACGTGGCATTTCGTCTTATTTTCTCTTTAGGGTTTTAAGGTTCTCATATTCGTCCTTTTTCGTCTTTTTTTGTCTTTGGGTGTTGTAATATGTAATTTGATAACACTTTTGATAATCCGTCCATTATTTATTTAACATTCTTGCCACTTTATTTGATGAATAACACAAAACGTGGCATTTCGTCTTATTTTTTCCTTTAGGGTTTTAAGGTTCTCATATTCGTCCTTTTTTGTCTTTTTTTGTCTTTGGGTGTTGTAATATGTAATTTGATAACACTTTTGATAATCCGTCCATTATTTATTTAACATTCGTGCCACTTTATTTGATGAATAACACAAAACGTGGCATTTCGTCTTATTTTTTCGTTTAGGGTTTTAAGGTTCTCATATTCGTCCTTTTTTGTCTTTTTTTGTCTTTGGGTGTTGTAATATGTAATTTGATAACACTTTTAATAATCCGTACATTATTTATTTAACATTTGTGCCACTTTATTTGATGAATAACACAAAACGTGGCATTTCGTCTTATTTTTTCCTTTAGCGTTTTAAGGTTCTCATATTCGTCCGTTTTTGTCTTTTTTTGTCTTTGGGTGTTGTAATATGTAATTTGATAACACTTTTGATAATCTGCCATTATTTATTTAACATTCTTGCCACTTTATTTGATGAATAACATAAAACGTGGCATTTCGTCTTATTTTTTCGTTTAGGGTTTTAAGGTTCTCATATTCATCACTTTTTGTCTTTTTTTGTCTTTGGGTGTTGTATTATGTAATTTGATAACACTTTTGATGATCCGTGCATTATTTATTTAACATTCGTGCCACTTTATTTGATTAATAACACAAAACGTGGCATTTCGTCTTATTTTCTCTTTAGGGTTTTAAGGTTCTCATATTCGTCCTTTTTCGTCTTTTTTTGTCTTTGGGTGTTGTAATATGTAATTTGATAACACTTTTGATAATCCGTCCATTATTTATTTAACATTCTTGCCACTTTATTTGATGAATAACACAAAACGTGGCATTTCGTCTTATTTTTCCTTTAGGGTTTTAAGGTTCTCATATTCGTCCTTTTTGTCTTTTTTTGTCTTTGGGTGTTGTAATATGTAATTTGATAACACTTTTGATAATCCGTCCATTATTTATTTAACATTCGTGCCACTTTATTTGATGAATAACACAAAACGTGGCATTTCGTCTTATTTTTTCGTTTAGGGTTTTAAGGTTCTCATATTCGTCCTTTTTTGTCTTTTTTTGTCTTTGGGTGTTGTAATATGTAATTTGATAACACTTTTAATAATCCGTACATTATTTATTTAACATTTGTGCCACTTTATTTGATGAATAACACAAAACGTGGCATTTCGTCTTATTTTTTCCTTTAGCGTTTTAAGGTTCTCATATTCGTCCGTTTTTGTCTTTTTTTGTCTTTGGGTGTTGTAATATGTAATTTGATAACACTTTTGATAATCTGCCCATTATTTATTTAACATTCTTGCCACTTTATTTGATGAATAACATAAAACGTGGCATTTCGTCTTATTTTTTCGTTTAGGGTTTTAAGGTTCTCATATTCATCACTTTTTGTCTTTTTTTGTCTTTGGGTGTTGTATTATGTAATTTGATAACACTTTTGATGATCCGTGCATTATTTATTTAACATTCGTGCCACTTTATTTGATTAATAACACAAAACGTGGCATTTCGTCTTATTTTCTCTTTAGGGTTTTAAGGTTCTCATATTCGTCCTTTTTCGTCTTTTTTTGTCTTTGGGTGTTGTAATATGTAATTTGATAACACTTTTGATAATCCGTCCATTATTTATTTAACATTCTTGCCACTTTATTTGATGAATAACACAAAACGTGGCATTTCGTCTTATTTTTTCCTTTAGGGTTTTAAGGTTCTCATATTCGTCCTTTTTTGTCTTTTTTGTCTTTGGGTGTTGTAATATGTAATTTGATAACACTTTTGATAATCCGTCCATTATTTATTTAACATTCGTGCCACTTTATTTGATGAATAACACAAAACGTGGCATTTCGTCTTATTTTTTCGTTTAGGGTTTTTAAGGTTCTCATATTCGTCCTTTTTTGTCTTTTTTTGTCTTTGGGTGTTGTAATATGTAATTTGATAACACTTTTAATAATCCGTACATTATTTATTTAACATTTGTGCCACTTTATTTGATGAATAACACAAAACGTGGCATTTCGTCTTATTTTTTCCATTAGGGTTTTAAGGTTCTCATATTCGTCCTTTTTTGTCTTTTTTTGTCTTTGGGTGTTGTAATATGTAATTTGATAACACTTTTGATAATCCGTCCATTATTTATT
>QFAX02000752.1:0-10746 GCA_003412495.2 Echium plantagineum
CCTTGAGTGCGCAGAGTGCTGCTGGTGTTGATGGCTTCAATGGGGTTTTTCTTTCAGACCTATTGGAACATCATTCAGGAAGACTTACTGCGTGCTATGAAATACTTTATCGCTGGCAACAAGCTACCTAAGGGGGTCACTTCTACGGTGCTTTGCCTTATCCCGAAACAGCCAGGCGCTCAAACCTGGAGTCAATTTCGTCCTATCAGCTTGTGCACTTTTATGAACAAAGTTGCCACTAAAATTATCAGCTCTAGATTAGGCGCGCTCCCTACCGAGACTTATCTCCCCGATGCAGGCGGGTTTTGTGCAGGGCAGAAGCATTCATGATAATATCATGCTGGCCCAAGAACTTACGCACGAAATCAATAGACTGCTAATGGTGGTAACACTATCCTAAGCTTGATATGACTAAGGCGTTTGATCGTCTGTCCTGGCAGTTTCTAAGGAGAGTCCTTTTGGCGTTTGGCTTTGCGGAGCGATGGATTGCTTTGATTATGAACTGCATTGACCAATCGTTCTTTTCTATCATGTTGAATGGGGAGATCAGGGTTACTTTCCTGCGTCGAAAGGCGTTAGGCAAGGTGATCCGCTCTCTCCCGGCCTTATTTATTCTGGCTCAAGAGTACTTCCTTCGTGGTCTGTTGAGGACTTCACGAGGAGCATCCTGAGGTCCGCTATGATGGTGGGGGTAGTAAGGATGTAGTTGTTCCATGTCTATCCTTTGCGGATGACTGTATCCTTTTTCTTTGCAATGGCAAGAAGAGCTACTTGCGCTTGATTATGGACTGGCTGGACCACTATCAGAGTATCTCGGCCAGCTAATAAACAAGTCTAAGAGCAGTTGCATTGTCTCTACTAATGCTACTCCGCCAGGATAGTGTAGTATGCCGTGCAACAGGGTTTAAACTTGAAAAAACCCCCTTTACGTACCTGGGTACGCCCATCTACAAAGGTCCACAAGAAACGGTTCTTGTATGAGAACTTGATTGAGAAGATGGTGACTTCTATTGCGGGAATCACACTCACCTTTCCTCTGGGGGGCCGCTTGACCCTGGTGCAGTCCGTGTTGATGGCTCAGCCGCTTCACTTACTACACACCCTCCAAATGCCTCTTACGGTTGTGGACAGAATCCAAAAAATCTGTAATGGCTTCATCTGGGGAAGCAGAGATGGTCCAGTTGGGACAAAGCAAGCTTCAGCTATGAGGAAGGTGGCCTAAACCTCAAGTCTCTGGCTGTTGTCAACCAGGCTTGTATGGTGAAGGCTTGGTATCGATTCCGTTCGGTCGATAACCTTTGGACCCGCTTTATGAAGGGTAAGTATTGTAGAAAGTATCACCTGCGGAGGCTACGGAGTTCCCTAGGCACTCCTCGTGCTGGAAGTTTATATTACGTGGCCGGGACTACGCTGAAGATCATATTCACTGGGTCCTGGGGCGGGGTGATTGTCGTTTCTGGGAGGATTCATGGGGTATTCAAGGGGTTGAACCCTTGGAGGACCATGACCGGGATAGTAATCTCCGTGTTAGTGCGCTTTGGCAGGATGGTGATTGGAATGAGGAGCTGCTGCGCACTATGGTTAGCTCTGATGCGGTCAGAGATATTATGACCATTCCGATTCATTCGGAAAAGGAGGATGTTGCGGTGTGGAAAGGGACGGGGATGGTCTATTCTCCTTTCGACAGGTGTGTCGAGAAATCGCACCCTCTAGAGATCCTTCCTATCTGCATAGCCTTATTTGGCATTCCTCCTTCCCGAAGAAGATGTCTATGTTAGCCTGGCGGGTGTCCAGGGGATTCATTCCCGTTGAGGAAATGATGCAGCGTCGAGGTGTGTCATTGCCGTCTCGATGTGTTTGTTGCTCCTCTACGGAGACGCTGGCTCATGTCTTTTGGACAACGAGGTGGCTCACAGGATTTGGGTCTACTTGGGCTCCATTTTTGGTGTCAAGTATGATCACATTAACTCTCTTAGGGGGGCTATGGAAGCCTGGCTTCTAAGCTCAACTACGGGTGGGCATGTTAGACACCTGGTTCTTGTGGCTACCTTATACGCGCTATGGGTGGCGAGGAACGAGAGTAAGCACGAGGGGGCTCCCTATCGTTATGATAGGATCATGCATCACATTGTTCGCACTGTCTATCTTTGGTGTGGTGCTGGGTTTGGCTCCTATGATCGTTGGAAAGGTAATCATGACGTGGCTCGTACATGGGGCTTGTTTATTTTGGCTAAGACTAACAAACCACCTAGATTAGTTGGCTGGACTCGTCCTCCTAGAGGCAAGTTCAAGCTCAACGTTGATGGCTCGTTCAGTTTGTCGGGGTGTGGCTCGGGCGGGGTCTTGAGGGGTGATGATGGTCATCTCATTGTGGCAGTTGCGATCCCTATCCTCGCTAGTTCTTCGTTTGAGGCTGAGGTTGAGTCTATGGTGGTGGTATTGAGGTGGTTCATTGAGCACGCTTATGGGGTTTCCTTGTGGAGACGGATTCATTACAGCTGGTGCAGGCTTTACAGCACACTGGGGGTCCTTGGCATTTGAGGTCTAGGATTCTGCTTATTAGGAGATTGCTTGAGTACTTGCAGTCGGAGCTTGGTCATGTTTGGAGGGAGCGGAATCATGCTGCAGACTACATGGCCAAGCACGCAGTGGTGCACAGTACCAGATTCTCATGGAGACCGGGAGAGGAGACATCACAGTTCCGCGCTCTGATCAGATTGGAGCAGATTGGTCTCCCTTACATTCGGAGGACTAGATGATTGTCCCCATTCTTTATTTGCTAACATCGTTTTGTTTGATATGGCTTGCAGGTGGTCCTTGGGCGTATTGTTTCATCTAATGTCGACTTCAAATGGGGGGGGTACATCTATAGCAACTGTCTTCCGGGAGCTATAGATGTTAATGCCCTCTTGATCTCCTGGATAGGAGTGACGGAACCTCTAGAGGTTGATTGTGTTCATTTTGCAGGTGCATGAGTTATGGAGGCTTTTGTTTTGGATTAGATTGATAGGCGACGGCCACGTTTGCACTTCATATGGTTAGGGGTCGTCTGCTGGGATTTGGTCTGAGATTGATACTACAGATGGAGCTATTGCCTGAGCCAGAGAGAGATAGAGACGTTGCATTATCTCTGATGGCATAGCTATTTCTAGATAGTCTTGCTGAGCGCGCTCCCCTTGTTTTCCAGAGCGCATATGTTTACTCTTCAGGGGCTCTTCTATTCGGGGGTTTGGGTGTTTTCTAGCGCTGGATCCGGAGGTACGGCTGGGACTCCCCACTTTCTCTCTTCTCCAGCTTGCTGTTGGGCAAGGTTCTCTTACCACAGGGATTGGGGGTTTTGACATGGCAAGTGCATACACTCTTGCAGAGATGCAGGAGGGGGGGTTGAAGGGTGTGTATGCGCCCCATGCAGTGGTTTGGAGACTTGGTCCTTGTCCTGATGCTTGCTGGAGGCAAGGTTCTCTTACCGCAGGGATGGGGGGACTGGTGTGGTAAGTGCATGCACCCCTGCAGAGATGCAGGAGGGGGGGATGAGGGGTGTATGTATCCCATGCAGCGGTTTGGAGACTTGGTCCTTGTCCTGGGGAGAGGTTTTGGGGGTCCTACCGTGCCTTCCATCTTGCTAGACTTCCTAAACTCCCATTAAGGAGAGCCCTAGTTTATTTACTTGTTTTATACTGCTTTCTTATGCGATACGCTCGCGAGACTATGTATTTCTTTTGCATGAATGGTAACACGTAACCCCTGTTGGGTTTTGCTTAAAAAAAAAAAAAAAAAATTACATTTTACAACACCCAAAGACAAAAAAAGACAAAAACGGACGAATATGAGAACCTTAAAACCCTAAAGGAAAAAATAAGACGAAATGCCACATTTTGTGTTATTCATCAAATATAGTGGCCCCAATGTTAAATAAATAATGTACGGATTATTAAAAGCGTTATTAAATTACATATTACAACACCCAAAGACAAAAAAAGACGAAAAAGGACGAATATGAGAACCTTAAAACCCTAAAGGAAAAAATAAGACGAATTGCCACGTTTTGTGTTATTCATCAAATAAAGTGGCACAAATGTTAAATAAGTAATGTACCGATTATTAAAAGTGTTATCAAATTACATATTACAACACCCAAAGACAAAAAAAGACAAAAAATGACGAATATGAGAACCTTAAAACCCTAAAGGAAAAAATAAGACGAAATGCCACGGTTTGTGTTATTCATCAAATAAAGTGGCACGAATGTTAAATAAATAATGGACGGATTATCAAAAGTGTTATGAAATTACATATTACAACGCCCAAAGACAAAAAAAAGACAAAAAAGGACGAATATGAGAACCTTAAAACCCTAAACGAAAAAATAAGACGAAATGCCACGTTTTGTGTTATTCATCAAATAAAGTGGCACCAATGTTAAATAAATAATGTACGGATTATTAAAAGTGTTATCAAATTACATATTACAACACCCAAAGACAAAAAAAGACAAAAAAGGACGAATATGAGAACCTTAAAACCCTAAAGGAAAAAATAAGACGAAATGCCACGTTTTGTGTTATTCATCAAATAAAGTGGCAAGAATGTTAAATAAATAATGGACGGATTATCAAAAGTGTTATCAAATTACATTTTACAACACCCAAAGACAAAAAAGGACGAATATGAGAACCTTAAAACCCTAAAGGAAAAAATAAGACGAAATGCCACGTTTTGTGTTATTCATCAAATAAAGTGGCACCAATGTTAAATAAATAATGTACGGATTATTAAAAGTGTTATCAAATTACATATTACAACACCCTCTTTGCCTTCTATCTTGCTAGACTTCCTAAAATTCCATTACGGAGGGCTCTATTCATTTTCTTCGCTTACATTGATTACTGATGCGATGCGCTCGCGAGACTTTGTATTTGTTTTCTTTGAATGGTAACATGTAACCCCTGTTGGGTTTAAAAAAAAAAAAAAAAAAATTACATATTACAACACCCAAAGACAAAAAAAGACGAAAAATGACGAATATGAGAACCTTAAAACCCTAAACGAAAAAATAAGACGAAATGCCACGTTTTGTGTTATTCATCAAATAAAGTGGCACCAATGTTAAATAAATAATGTACGGATTATGAAAAGTGTTATCAAATTACATATTACAACACCCAAAGACAAAAAAAGACGAAAAAGGACGAATATGAGAACTTTAAAACCCTAAAGGAAAAAATAAGTTGAATTGCCACGTTTTGTGTTATTCATCAAATAAAGTGGCACAAATGTTAAATAAATAATGTACGGATTATTAAATGTGTTATCAAATTACATATTACAACACCCAAAGACAAAAAAAGACAAAAAATGACGAATATGAGAACCTTAAAACCCTAAACGAAAAAATAAGACGAAATGCCACGTTTTGTGTTATTCTACAAATCTAGCTTTCGCTTTCAAAATATGTGGGTGCAGCACGAAGGATGCAGGCCTTTGGTGGCGTCCTCATGGGCTAAGCCATCTTGGGGTGATGATATAAACATTTTTTGGCAAAAGCTGAAGCGTCTCAAAGGGGAGCTCAAAGAATGGAACACCAGTACATTTGGTAATGTGTTCTCTAGGGTTGAGCAATTAGAGGATGAGGTTGCCATTTGTGAAGCTAAGTTTGAGGACTCTCCAAGTGACCATACTCGGGCTACTCTGCAACTGGCAAAGGCAAACCACCTTAGATGGTTGTCGATGGAGGATGCGTACTGGAGGCAGAAGAGTAGTTGCCACTGGTTAAAAGAGGGAGACAAATCTACTAGGTTCTTTCACTCTTATGTTAAGCAACGCCGCAAAAGGAATCACATCTCGGGCACTTTGCAAAATGACGTCTGGATTACTGATAAGCAGGAACTCGCGGACTCTGCGATAAGTTACTTTCAGGACTTATTTAAAGAGGAAGACATTGATGAGGCTGCCTTGGTTGATTGCATTCCTTCGCTCATTACAGCAGAGGACAACTGTATGTTGATGGCTCGCCCTAACAATAGTGAGATTCGGGAGGCGGTTTTTGGACTTAGCAAGGACAGCGCCGCAGGAGTTGATGGATTTAATGGGGTCTTCTACCAGACCTTTTGGGATATCATCGAGCATGATCTAGTAGCTGCGGTCACGGCATTTTTTTCGGGGGTGAAAATGCCCAAGGGTGCTACTTCTACGTCTCTCTGCCTTATCCCAAAATCTGTTGGTGCACAGACTTGGTCTCAGTTCCGACCTATAAGTTTGTGTACTTTCTTCAACAAAGTCATTACTAAGGTCATTAATACCAGACTGGGGTCCTTGCTTCCCAAGATTATCTCTCCAATGCAGGCGGGGTTTGTCAATGGCCGAAGTATCTATGATAACATTATGTTGGCTCAAGAACTCACTCATGAGATTGATCGCTCTTCCAGGGGAGGCAACGTCATCCTAAAGCTTGACATGATGAAGGCTTTTGATCGATTGTCGTGGAAGTTTTTGAGGAAGATTCTATCAGCATTTGGATTTGCTCCGGAATGGGTGGATCTTGTGGTGGGTTGTATTGACCAATCTTGGCTCTCCGTTATGATAAATGGCGAACTTCAAGGTTACTTCCACGCTCACAAAGGTGTTCGTCAAGGCGACCCACTTTCACCAGCTCTCTTCATCCTTGCTCAAGAATATCTCCTTCGGGGTCTCGCTCTCCTTCACGAGCAGAATCCTGACATTCAGTACAATGGTGGAGGAGCTGTGGTTGTGCCCTGCTTAGCATTCGCTGATGATTGTGTACTATTTTGCAATGCTAAGGGAAGCTCTCTCAAGATTATTATGGATTGGCTGGCTCATTATCAGGCTGTCTCAGGTCAGCGTATCAGCACTACGAAGAGTTCGTGTATTGTCTCTAGTAAAGCCAGTGTTGCTCGAGCTACTATTGTTGAACAGGCTACTGGTTTCTCTAGGGAAAAACTTCCCTTTCTATATTTAGGGACCCCTATCTTCAAAGGTCGTCGCAGGTGCTTTTCTGTTTGATCAGCTGTCTGACAAATTGTCAAGTAAGATTACAAGCTGGGCTGCGACACAAATTTCCTATGGTGGGCGCCTTACTCTGCTCCAAACAGTATTGATGGCGCAACCTCTTCACATCCTTCATACCATTGGTCTACCGTTGGGCACGGGGAAAAAGATTCAGAATATTTGTAATGGCTTCTTATGGGGTAAGCATCGTTGGGCTAAATGGGATCGAGAATGTATTGGTTATGCTGAAGGGGGTCTCAATGTTAAGTCCTTAAGCATTATCAGCCAGGTGTGTAGTATTAAAGCTTGGATGAGATTCAGAATGGGTAATTCCTTATGGAGTCAGTTCATGAAGTCCAAGTACTGCAGCTTATATGATCCAGCAGACGCTAAAATCTATCCGGGTCACTCGAGTTGCTGGAAATTTATCACTCAGGGGCGTGAGTACGCGGAGCCTCGCCTACACTGGATCCTTGGTGAGGGACGTTGCAGGTTTTGGCATGATTCCTGGATGATTGAGGGACTTCCAGTACCACTTCCTACGCATCACAGGGATCCTAAGCTGCGGGTGCAGGATGTATGGATTAATGGTGAGTGGGATGTTACTAAGCTTCGCGAGATGGTTGATGCGCACACGCTTTCAGCTATTATTGCTACTCCTTTCCAGCTAGGGTCTCGCGATACATTGGTTTGGAAAGATGCACCTAATGGGGAATTCAGCTTTGCAGCTGTCTACAAATCCCTTGCTGTTAGAGGGCCTCCTATTCGACTCTTTGATTCCTTGTGGCATAGCTCTTTCCCCCCTGCCATGTCTATGCTTGCATGGAGAGTTTGCAATAATCTGATTCCTGTTGACGTTCGGATGCAGCACAAAGGAGTTCAATTGGTGTCTAAGTGTGTTTGCTGCGACCAAGTTGAGACCTTGGAACATGTTTTTTTTAGAAAATGTTGTTGCCAGAGAAGTTTGGGCGTACTTAGGATCTATGTTTGGGGTTTTTAATCTTCAGTTCAGGTCCATCAGTCATATCTTTGAGGTTGGAGCTTGAGTACTTTGCATCAGGGTCACATTCGTAAGCTCATTCCTATTGTTGCCCTCTATGCTATTTGGGAGGCTCGCAACAAGGCTAAGCATCAAGGAGTGGAGTTCCGATCTGCACAGATTCTGGGTCGTATCAAATGGATCATCACGTCTTGGTGTGGAGCAGGGTATGGTCGGTTAGCAGCCTGGAAAGGGGATCTTGAGGTTGCTCGGAAGTGGAACTGCTTCATTGTTGCACCTACGACCACTAGACCTCGTCTCGTCGGGTGGTTGAGGCCTGCAGGGGGAAGACATAAACTGAACGTGGATGGCTCTTACGGATTAGCAAGTGCGGGTGCTGGGGCAATCCTTCGGGACGACCAAGGGGCCATGCTTTGGGCGTCCTCTACTCCTATTGTGGCAGCTTCCCCCTTTGAAGCTGAGCTACGGACTCTTATTGTGGCTCTTTCTTGGTGTTTGGAACGCTCTGTTACTCATTTGGAGGTTGAAACGGACTCGACCCAGCTCTTTCATGCTCTTATCCATTCCAGAGGGCCTTGGCAGTTGAGATCACAAATCATGGAAGCTCAACGGCTTGTGAAGGCTACGGATGCTGATATGCACCATACCTGGAGGGAAGGAAACCACGCAGCGGACTTTATGGCCAAGTTAGCTGCCACTACTAGTACTTCCTATCATTGGCACCCAGGAGAAGAGTCTCCTCGCCTTCGGGCCATTGTTCGCTTGGAGCAGCTTGGCGTTCCCTACATTCGTAAGGGGCGTGGCTAACTTTTGTTTGCAGGTACAGCGTTGGTTTCACTTCTTTTTGCAGGTACCACATGGAGAGGTTTGCCTGGGAGCTAGGAAACATGCGGAGGGAATATCTACCGGAAGAGACGCACCCAGAGCTTTACGGCTTGCTGAGATGCATGTTTACTTTTTATTTTTATTTTTGCAGTGTGTGCTCATACTATTTTGGCTAGGGGCACTTTATTCATTCTGTATAGGGAGCTTTTTGTTGCTTAATCCTGGGTGTTTTCTAGCACAGGAGGACGGGAGGGGATGTAGGAGTCTTTACTTCTACAACCCCTCCCCTGCTCGCTAGACTTCTTGGATTATGCTCTAAAAAGCTCCATTATTTAGTTTACATGTGTTTCAACTTTTGATGCTAGCGATTCGTTCGCATGACTCTGTATTATTTGTTTTCTTACACGTAAGCCCCCTCGTTGGGTTTAGCTTAAAAAAAAAAAAAAAAAAAAAAAAATTACATATTACAACACCCAAGAAAAAAAAAGACAAAAAAGGACGAATTGAGAACCTTAAAACCTTAAACGATAAATAAGACGAAATGCCACGTTTTTGTGTTATTCATCAAATAAAGTGGCACCAATGTTAAATAATAATTACGGATTATTAAAAGTGTTATCAATTACATATTACAACACCCAAAGACAAAAAAAGACGAAAAAGGACGAATATGAGAACCTTAAAACCCTAAAGGAAAAAATAAGTTGAATTGCCACGTTTTGTGTTATTCATCAAATAAGGTGGCACAAATGTTAATAAATAATGTACGGATTATTAAATGTGTTATCAAATTACATATTACAACACCCAAAACAAAAAAAAGACAAAAAATGCGAATAGGAGAACCTTAAACCCTAAACGAAAAAATAAGACGAAATGCCACGTGTTATGTTATTCATCAAATAAAATGGCAGAATGTTTAATAAATAATGGACGTATTATCAAAGTGTTATCAAATTACATATATACAAAACACCCAAGACAAAAAAGACAAAAAAGGACGAATATGAGAACCTTAAAACCCTAACGAAAAAAATAGACGAAATGCCACGTTTGTGTTATTCATCAAATAAAGTGGCACGAATGTTAAATAAATAATGGACGGATTATCAAAAGTGTTATGAAATTACATATTACAAACGCCCAAAGACAAAAAAGACAAAAAAGGACGAATATAGAACCTTAAAAACCCTAAAGGAAAAAATAAGACGAAATGCCACGTTTTGTGTTATTCATCAAATAAGTTGGCACGAAGTTAAATAAATAATGGACGGATTATCAAAAGTGTTAATCAAATTACATTTACAACACCCAAAGACAAAAAAGACAAAAACGGACGAATATGAGAACCTTAAAACCCTAAAGGAAAAAATACGACGAAATGCCACATTTGTGTTATTCATCAAATATGGCACCAATGTTAAATAAATAATCTACGGATTATTAAAACGTTATTAATTACATATTACAACAACCCAAAGACAAAAAAAGACGAAAAAAGGACAAGAATATGAACCTTAAAACCCTAAAGAAAAAATAAGACGAATGCCCACGTTTGTGTTATTCATCAAATAAAGTGCACAATGTTAAATAAGTAATGTACCGATTATTAAAAGTGTTATCAAATTACATATTACAACACCCAAAGAACAAAAAAAGACAAAAAAGACGAATATGAGAACCTAAAAAAACCCTAAAGGAAAAAATAAGACGAAATGCCACGGTTTGTGTTATTCATCAAATAAAGTGGCACGAATGTTAAATAAAATAATGAACGGATTATCAAAAGTGTTATGAAATACATATTACAACACCCAAAGACAAAAAAAGACAAAAAAGGACGAATATGAGAACCTTAAAACCTAAAGGAAAAAAAGACGAATGCCACATTTTGTTATTCATCAAATAAAGTGGCA
>QFAX02000753.1:0-29128 GCA_003412495.2 Echium plantagineum
TGCACGGATTATCAAAAGTGTTATCAAATTACATATTACAACACCCAAAGACAAAAAAAGACAAAAAAGGACGAATATGAGAACCTTAAAACCCTAAAGGAAAAAATAAGACGAAATGCCACGTTTTGTGTTATTCATCAAATAAAGTGGCACGAATGTTAAATAAATAATGTACGGATTATTAAAAGTGTTATCAAATTACATATTACAACACCCAAAGACAAAAAAAGACAAAAAAGGACGAATATGAGAACCTTAAAACCCTAAAGGAAAAAATAAGACGAAATGCCACGTTTTGTGTTATTCATCAAATAAAGTGGCACGAATGTTAAATAAATAATGTACGGATTATTAAAAGTGTTATCAAATTACATATTACAACACCCAAAGACAAAAAAAGACAAAAAAGGACGAATATGAGAACCTTAAAACCCTAAAGGAAAAAATAAGACGAAATGCCACGTTTTGTGTTATTCATCAAATAAAGTGGCACGAATGTTAAATAAATAATGTACGGATTATCAAAAGTGTTATCAAATTACATATTACAACACCCAAAGACAAAAAAAGACAAAAAAGGACGAATATGAGAACCTTAAAACCCTAAAGGAAAAAATAAGACGAAATGCCACGTTTTGTGTTATTCATCAAATAAAGTGGCACGAATGTTAAATAAATAATGTACGGATTATTAAAAGTGTTATCAAATTACATATTACAACACCCAAAGACAAAAAAAGACAAAAAAGGACGAATATGAGAACCTTAAAACCCTAAAGGAAAAAATAAGACGAAATGCCACGTTTTGTGTTATTCATCAAATAAAGTGGCACGAATGTTAAATAAATAATGTACGGATTATCAAAAGTGTTATCAAATTACATATTACAACACCCAAAGACAAAAAAAGACAAAAAAGGACGAATATGAGAACCTTAAAACCCTAAAGGAAAAAATAAGACGAAATGCCACGTTTTGTGTTATTCATCAAATAAAGTGGCACGAATGTTAAATAAATAATGTACGGATTATCAAAAGTGTTATCAAATTACATATTACAACACCCAAAGACAAAAAAAGACAAAAAAGGACGAATATGAGAACCTTAAAACCCTAAACGAAAAAATAAGACGAAATGCCACGTTTTGTGTTATTCATCAAATAAAGTGGCACGAATGTTAAATAAATAATGTACGGATTATTAAAAGTGTTATCAAATTACATATTACAACACCCAAAGACAAAAAAAGACAAAAAAGGACGAATATGAGAACCTTAAAACCCTAAAGGAAAAAATAAGACGAAATGCCACGTTTTGTGTTATTCATCAAATAAAGTGGCACGAATGTTAAATAAATAATGTACGGATTATTAAAAGTGTTATCAAATTACATATTACAACACCCAAAGACAAAAAAAGACAAAAAAGGACGAATATGAGAACCTTAAAACCCTAAAGGAAAAAATAAGACGAAATGCCACGTTTTGTGTTATTCATCAAATAAAGTGGCACGAATGTTAAATAAATAATGTACGGATTATTAAAAGTGTTATCAAATTACATATTACAACACCCAAAGACAAAAAAAGACAAAAAAGGACGAATATGAGAACCTTAAAACCCTAAAGGAAAAAATAAGACGAAATGCCACGTTTTGTGTTATTCATCAAATAAAGTGGCACGAATGTTAAATAAATAATGTACGGATTATCAAAAGTGTTATCAAATTACATATTACAACACCCAAAGACAAAAAAAGACAAAAAAGGACGAATATGAGAACCTTAAAACCCTAAAGGAAAAAATAAGACGAAATGCCACGTTTTGTGTTATTCATCAAATAAAGTGGCACGAATGTTAAATAAATAATGTACGGATTATTAAAAGTGTTATCAAATTACATATTACAACACCCAAAGACAAAAAAAGACAAAAAAGGACGAATATGAGAACCTTAAAACCCTAAAGGAAAAAATAAGACGAAATGCCACGTTTTGTGTTATTCATCAAATAAAGTGGCACGAATGTTAAATAAATAATGTACGGATTATTAAAAGTGTTATCAAATTACATATTACAACACCCAAAGACAAAAAAAGACAAAAAAGGACGAATATGAGAACCTTAAAACCCTAAAGGAAAAAATAAGACGAAATGCCACGTTTTGTGTTATTCATCAAATAAAGTGGCACGAATGTTAAATAAATAATGTACGGATTATCAAAAGTGTTATCAAATTACATATTACAACACCCAAAGACAAAAAAAGACAAAAAAGGACGAATATGAGAACCTTAAAACCCTAAAGGAAAAAATAAGACGAAATGCCACGTTTTGTGTTATTCATCAAATAAAGTGGCACGAATGTTAAATAAATAATGTACGGATTATTAAAAGTGTTATCAAATTACATATTACAACACCCAAAGACAAAAAAAGACAAAAAAGGACGAATATGAGAACCTTAAAACCCTAAAGGAAAAAATAAGACGAAATGCCACGTTTTGTGTTATTCATCAAATAAAGTGGCACGAATGTTAAATAAATAATGTACGGATTATTAAAAGTGTTATCAAATTACATATTACAACACCCAAAGACAAAAAAAGACAAAAAAGGACGAATATGAGAACCTTAAAACCCTAAAGGAAAAAATAAGACGAAATGCCACGTTTTGTGTTATTCATCAAATAAAGTGGCACGAATGTTAAATAAATAATGTACGGATTATTAAAAGTGTTATCAAATTACATATTACAACACCCAAAGACAAAAAAAGACAAAAAAGGACGAATATGAGAACCTTAAAACCCTAAAGGAAAAAATAAGACGAAATGCCACGTTTTGTGTTATTCATCAAATAAAGTGGCACGAATGTTAAATAAATAATGTACGGATTATCAAAAGTGTTATCAAATTACATATTACAACACCCAAAGACAAAAAAAGACAAAAAAGGACGAATATGAGAACCTTAAAACCCTAAAGGAAAAAATAAGACGAAATGCCACGTTTTGTGTTATTCATCAAATAAAGTGGCACGAATGTTAAATAAATAATGTACGGATTATTAAAAGTGTTATCAAATTACATATTACAACACCCAAAGACAAAAAAAGACAAAAAAGGACGAATATGAGAACCTTAAAACCCTAAAGGAAAAAATAAGACGAAATGCCACGTTTTGTGTTATTCATCAAATAAAGTGGCACGAATGTTAAATAAATAATGTACGGATTATCAAAAGTGTTATCAAATTACATATTACAACACCCAAAGACAAAAAAAGACAAAAAAGGACGAATATGAGAACCTTAAAACCCTAAAGGAAAAAATAAGACGAAATGCCACGTTTTGTGTTATTCATCAAATAAAGTGGCACGAATGTTAAATAAATAATGTACGGATTATCAAAAGTGTTATCAAATTACATATTACAACACCCAAAGACAAAAAAAGACAAAAAAGGACGAATATGAGAACCTTAAAACCCTAAAGGAAAAAATAAGACGAAATGCCACGTTTTGTGTTATTCATCAAATAAAGTGGCACGAATGTTAAATAAATAATGTACGGATTATTAAAAGTGTTATCAAATTACATATTACAACACCCAAAGACAAAAAAAGACAAAAAGGACGAATATGAGAACCTTAAAACCCTAAAGGAAAAAATAAGACGAAATGCCACGTTTTGTGTTATTCATCAAATAAAGTGGCACGAATGTTAAATAAATAATGTACGGATTATCAAAAGTGTTATCAAATTACATATTACAACACCCAAAGACAAAAAAAGACAAAAAAGGACGAATATGAGAACCTTAAAACCCTAAAGGAAAAAATAAGACGAAATGCCACGTTTTGTGTTATTCATCAAATAAAGTGGCACGAATGTTAAATAAATAATGTACGGATTATCAAAAGTGTTATCAAATTACATATTACAACACCCAAAGACAAAAAAGACAAAAAAGGACGAATATGAGAACCTTAAAACCCTAAAGGAAAAAATAAGACGAAATGCCACGTTTTGTGTTATTCATCAAATAAAGTGGCACGAATGTTAAATAAATAATGTACGGATTATTAAAAGTGTTATCAAATTACATATTACAACACCCAAAGACAAAAAAAGACAAAAAAGGACGAATATGAGAACCTTAAAACCCTAAAGGAAAAAATAAGACGAAATGCCACGTTTTGTGTTATTCATCAAATAAAGTGGCACGAATGTTAAATAAATAATGTACGGATTATCAAAAGTGTTATCAAATTACATATTACAACACCCAAAGACAAAAAAAGACAAAAAAGGACGAATATGAGAACCTTAAAACCCTAAAGGAAAAAATAAGACGAAATGCCACGTTTTGTGTTATTCATCAAATAAAGTGGCACGAATGTTAAATAAATAATGTACGGATTATTAAAAGTGTTATCAAATTACATATTACAACACCCAAAGACAAAAAAAGACAAAAAAGGACGAATATGAGAACCTTAAAACCCTAAAGGAAAAAATAAGACGAAATGCCACGTTTTGTGTTATTCATCAAATAAAGTGGCACGAATGTTAAATAAATAATGTACGGATTATTAAAAGTGTTATCAAATTACATATTACAACACCCAAAGACAAAAAAAGACAAAAAAGGACGAATATGAGAACCTTAAAACCCTAAAGGAAAAAATAAGACGAAATGCCACGTTTTGTGTTATTCATCAAATAAAGTGGCACGAATGTTAAATAAATAATGTACGGATTATTAAAAGTGTTATCAAATTACATATTACAACACCCAAAGACAAAAAAAGACAAAAAAGGACGAATATGAGAACCTTAAAACCCTAAAGGAAAAAATAAGACGAAATGCCACGTTTTGTGTTATTCATCAAATAAAGTGGCACGAATGTTAAATAAATAATGTACGGATTATCAAAAGTGTTATCAAATTACATATTACAACACCCAAAGACAAAAAAAGACAAAAAAGGACGAATATGAGAACCTTAAAACCCTAAAGGAAAAAATAAGACGAAATGCCACGTTTTGTGTTATTCATCAAATAAAGTGGCACGAATGTTAAATAAATAATGTACGGATTATTAAAAGTGTTATCAAATTACATATTACAACACCCAAAGACAAAAAAAGACAAAAAAGGACGAATATGAGAACCTTAAAACCCTAAAGGAAAAAATAAGACGAAATGCCACGTTTTGTGTTATTCATCAAATAAAGTGGCACGAATGTTAAATAAATAATGTACGGATTATTAAAAGTGTTATCAAATTACATATTACAACACCCAAAGACAAAAAAAGACAAAAAAGGACGAATATGAGAACCTTAAAACCCTAAAGGAAAAAATAAGACGAAATGCCACGTTTTGTGTTATTCATCAAATAAAGTGGCACGAATGTTAAATAAATAATGTACGGATTATCAAAAGTGTTATCAAATTACATATTACAACACCCAAAGACAAAAAAAGACAAAAAAGGACGAATATGAGAACCTTAAAACCCTAAAGGAAAAAATAAGACGAAATGCCACGTTTTGTGTTATTCATCAAATAAAGTGGCACGAATGTTAAATAAATAATGTACGGATTATCAAAAGTGTTATCAAATTACATATTACAACACCCAAAGACAAAAAAAGACAAAAAAGGACGAATATGAGAACCTTAAAACCCTAAAGGAAAAAATAAGACGAAATGCCACGTTTTGTGTTATTCATCAAATAAAGTGGCACGAATGTTAAATAAATAATGTACGGATTATTAAAAGTGTTATCAAATTACATATTACAACACCCAAAGACAAAAAAAGACAAAAAGGACGAATATGAGAACCTTAAAACCCTAAAGGAAAAAATAAGACGAAATGCCACGTTTTGTGTTATTCATCAAATAAAGTGGCACGAATGTTAAATAAATAATGTACGGATTATTAAAAGTGTTATCAAATTACATATTACAACACCCAAAGACAAAAAAAGACAAAAAAGGACGAATATGAGAACCTTAAAACCCTAAAGGAAAAAATAAGACGAAATGCCACGTTTTGTGTTATTCATCAAATAAAGTGGCACGAATGTTAAATAAATAATGTACGGATTATTAAAAGTGTTATCAAATTACATATTACAACACCCAAAGACAAAAAAAGACAAAAAAGGACGAATATGAGAACCTTAAAACCCTAAAGGAAAAAATAAGACGAAATGCCACGTTTTGTGTTATTCATCAAATAAAGTGGCACGAATGTTAAATAAATAATGTACGGATTATTAAAAGTGTTATCAAATTACATATTACAACACCCAAAGACAAAAAAAGACAAAAAAGGACGAATATGAGAACCTTAAAACCCTAAAGGAAAAAATAAGACGAAATGCCACGTTTTGTGTTATTCATCAAATAAAGTGGCACGAATGTTAAATAAATAATGTACGGATTATCAAAAGTGTTATCAAATTACATATTACAACACCCAAAGACAAAAAAAGACAAAAAAGGACGAATATGAGAACCTTAAAACCCTAAAGGAAAAAATAAGACGAAATGCCACGTTTTGTGTTATTCATCAAATAAAGTGGCACGAATGTTAAATAAATAATGTACGGATTATCAAAAGTGTTATCAAATTACATATTACAACACCCAAAGACAAAAAAAGACAAAAAAGGACGAATATGAGAACCTTAAAACCCTAAAGGAAAAAATAAGACGAAATGCCACGTTTTGTGTTATTCATCAAATAAAGTGGCACGAATGTTAAATAAATAATGTACGGATTATTAAAAGTGTTATCAAATTACATATTACAACACCCAAAGACAAAAAAAGACAAAAAAGGACGAATATGAGAACCTTAAAACCCTAAAGGAAAAAATAAGACGAAATGCCACGTTTTGTGTTATTCATCAAATAAAGTGGCACGAATGTTAAATAAATAATGTACGGATTATTAAAAGTGTTATCAAATTACATATTACAACACCCAAAGACAAAAAAAGACAAAAAAGGACGAATATGAGAACCTTAAAACCCTAAAGGAAAAAATAAGACGAAATGCCACGTTTTGTGTTATTCATCAAATAAAGTGGCACGAATGTTAAATAAATAATGTACGGATTATTAAAAGTGTTATCAAATTACATATTACAACACCCAAAGACAAAAAAAGACAAAAAAGGACGAATATGAGAACCTTAAAACCCTAAAGGAAAAAATAAGACGAAATGCCACGTTTTGTGTTATTCATCAAATAAAGTGGCACGAATGTTAAATAAATAATGTACGGATTATCAAAAGTGTTATCAAATTACATATTACAACACCCAAAGACAAAAAAAGACAAAAAAGGACGAATATGAGAACCTTAAAACCCTAAAGGAAAAAATAAGACGAAATGCCACGTTTTGTGTTATTCATCAAATAAAGTGGCACGAATGTTAAATAAATAATGTACGGATTATTAAAAGTGTTATCAAATTACATATTACAACACCCAAAGACAAAAAAAGACAAAAAAGGACGAATATGAGAACCTTAAAACCCTAAAGGAAAAAATAAGACGAAATGCCACGTTTTGTGTTATTCATCAAATAAAGTGGCACGAATGTTAAATAAATAATGTACGGATTATTAAAAGTGTTATCAAATTACATATTACAACACCCAAAGACAAAAAAAGACAAAAAAGGACGAATATGAGAACCTTAAAACCCTAAAGGAAAAAATAAGACGAAATGCCACGTTTTGTGTTATTCATCAAATAAAGTGGCACGAATGTTAAATAAATAATGTACGGATTATCAAAAGTGTTATCAAATTACATATTACAACACCCAAAGACAAAAAAAGACAAAAAAGGACGAATATGAGAACCTTAAAACCCTAAAGGAAAAAATAAGACGAAATGCCACGTTTTGTGTTATTCATCAAATAAAGTGGCACGAATGTTAAATAAATAATGTACGGATTATCAAAAGTGTTATCAAATTACATATTACAACACCCAAAGACAAAAAAAGACAAAAAAGGACGAATATGAGAACCTTAAAACCCTAAAGGAAAAAATAAGACGAAATGCCACGTTTTGTGTTATTCATCAAATAAAGTGGCACGAATGTTAAATAAATAATGTACGGATTATTAAAAGTGTTATCAAATTACATATTACAACACCCAAAGACAAAAAAAGACAAAAAAGGACGAATATGAGAACCTTAAAACCCTAAAGGAAAAAATAAGACGAAATGCCACGTTTTGTGTTATTCATCAAATAAAGTGGCACGAATGTTAAATAAATAATGTACGGATTATTAAAAGTGTTATCAAATTACATATTACAACACCCAAAGACAAAAAAAGACAAAAAAGGACGAATATGAGAACCTTAAAACCCTAAAGGAAAAAATAAGACGAAATGCCACGTTTTGTGTTATTCATCAAATAAAGTGGCACGAATGTTAAATAAATAATGTACGGATTATTAAAAGTGTTATCAAATTACATATTACAACACCCAAAGACAAAAAAAGACAAAAAGGACGAATATGAGAACCTTAAAACCCTAAAGGAAAAAATAAGACGAAATGCCACGTTTTGTGTTATTCATCAAATAAAGTGGCACGAATGTTAAATAAATAATGTACGGATTATTAAAAGTGTTATCAAATTACATATTACAACACCCAAAGACAAAAAAAGACAAAAAAGGACGAATATGAGAACCTTAAAACCCTAAAGGAAAAAATAAGACGAAATGCCACGTTTTGTGTTATTCATCAAATAAAGTGGCACGAATGTTAAATAAATAATGTACGGATTATTAAAAGTGTTATCAAATTACATATTACAACACCCAAAGACAAAAAAAGACAAAAAAGGACGAATATGAGAACCTTAAAACCCTAAAGGAAAAAATAAGACGAAATGCCACGTTTTGTGTTATTCATCAAATAAAGTGGCACGAATGTTAAATAAATAATGTACGGATTATTAAAAGTGTTATCAAATTACATATTACAACACCCAAAGACAAAAAAAGACAAAAAAGGACGAATATGAGAACCTTAAAACCCTAAAGGAAAAAATAAGACGAAATGCCACGTTTTGTGTTATTCATCAAATAAAGTGGCACGAATGTTAAATAAATAATGTACGGATTATCAAAAGTGTTATCAAATTACATATTACAACACCCAAAGACAAAAAAAGACAAAAAGGACGAATATGAGAACCTTAAAACCCTAAAGGAAAAAATAAGACGAAATGCCACGTTTTGTGTTATTCATCAAATAAAGTGGCACGAATGTTAAATAAATAATGTACGGATTATTAAAAGTGTTATCAAATTACATATTACAACACCCAAAGACAAAAAAAGACAAAAAAGGACGAATATGAGAACCTTAAAACCCTAAAGGAAAAAATAAGACGAAATGCCACGTTTTGTGTTATTCATCAAATAAAGTGGCACGAATGTTAAATAAATAATGTACGGATTATTAAAAGTGTTATCAAATTACATATTACAACACCCAAAGACAAAAAAAGACAAAAAAGGACGAATATGAGAACCTTAAAACCCTAAAGGAAAAAATAAGACGAAATGCCACGTTTTGTGTTATTCATCAAATAAAGTGGCACGAATGTTAAATAAATAATGTACGGATTATTAAAAGTGTTATCAAATTACATATTACAACACCCAAAGACAAAAAAAGACAAAAAAGGACGAATATGAGAACCTTAAAACCCTAAAGGAAAAAATAAGACGAAATGCCACGTTTTGTGTTATTCATCAAATAAAGTGGCACGAATGTTAAATAAATAATGTACGGATTATTAAAAGTGTTATCAAATTACATATTACAACACCCAAAGACAAAAAAAGACAAAAAAGGACGAATATGAGAACCTTAAAACCCTAAAGGAAAAAATAAGACGAAATGCCACGTTTTGTGTTATTCATCAAATAAAGTGGCACGAATGTTAAATAAATAATGTACGGATTATTAAAAGTGTTATCAAATTACATATTACAACACCCAAAGACAAAAAAAGACAAAAAAGGACGAATATGAGAACCTTAAAACCCTAAAGGAAAAAATAAGACGAAATGCCACGTTTTGTGTTATTCATCAAATAAAGTGGCACGAATGTTAAATAAATAATGTACGGATTATTAAAAGTGTTATCAAATTACATATTACAACACCCAAAGACAAAAAAAGACAAAAAAGGACGAATATGAGAACCTTAAAACCCTAAAGGAAAAAATAAGACGAAATGCCACGTTTTGTGTTATTCATCAAATAAAGTGGCACGAATGTTAAATAAATAATGTACGGATTATTAAAAGTGTTATCAAATTACATATTACAACACCCAAAGACAAAAAAAGACAAAAAAGGACGAATATGAGAACCTTAAAACCCTAAAGGAAAAAATAAGACGAAATGCCACGTTTTGTGTTATTCATCAAATAAAGTGGCACGAATGTTAAATAAATAATGTACGGATTATCAAAAGTGTTATCAAATTACATATTACAACACCCAAAGACAAAAAAAGACAAAAAAGGACGAATATGAGAACCTTAAAACCCTAAAGGAAAAAATAAGACGAAATGCCACGTTTTGTGTTATTCATCAAATAAAGTGGCACGAATGTTAAATAAATAATGTACGGATTATTAAAAGTGTTATCAAATTACATATTACAACACCCAAAGACAAAAAAAGACAAAAAAGGACGAATATGAGAACCTTAAAACCCTAAAGGAAAAAATAAGACGAAATGCCACGTTTTGTGTTATTCATCAAATAAAGTGGCACGAATGTTAAATAAATAATGTACGGATTATTAAAAGTGTTATCAAATTACATATTACAACACCCAAAGACAAAAAAAGACAAAAAAGGACGAATATGAGAACCTTAAAACCCTAAAGGAAAAAATAAGACGAAATGCCACGTTTTGTGTTATTCATCAAATAAAGTGGCACGAATGTTAAATAAATAATGTACGGATTATCAAAAGTGTTATCAAATTACATATTACAACACCCAAAGACAAAAAAAGACAAAAAAGGACGAATATGAGAACCTTAAAACCCTAAAGGAAAAAATAAGACGAAATGCCACGTTTTGTGTTATTCATCAAATAAAGTGGCACGAATGTTAAATAAATAATGTACGGATTATTAAAAGTGTTATCAAATTACATATTACAACACCCAAAGACAAAAAAAGACAAAAAAGGACGAATATGAGAACCTTAAAACCCTAAAGGAAAAAATAAGACGAAATGCCACGTTTTGTGTTATTCATCAAATAAAGTGGCACGAATGTTAAATAAATAATGTACGGATTATTAAAAGTGTTATCAAATTACATATTACAACACCCAAAGACAAAAAAAGACAAAAAAGGACGAATATGAGAACCTTAAAACCCTAAAGGAAAAAATAAGACGAAATGCCACGTTTTGTGTTATTCATCAAATAAAGTGGCACGAATGTTAAATAAATAATGTACGGATTATTAAAAGTGTTATCAAATTACATATTACAACACCCAAAGACAAAAAAAGACAAAAAAGGACGAATATGAGAACCTTAAAACCCTAAAGGAAAAAATAAGACGAAATGCCACGTTTTGTGTTATTCATCAAATAAAGTGGCACGAATGTTAAATAAATAATGTACGGATTATCAAAAGTGTTATCAAATTACATATTACAACACCCAAAGACAAAAAAAGACAAAAAAGGACGAATATGAGAACCTTAAAACCCTAAAGGAAAAAATAAGACGAAATGCCACGTTTTGTGTTATTCATCAAATAAAGTGGCACGAATGTTAAATAAATAATGTACGGATTATTAAAAGTGTTATCAAATTACATATTACAACACCCAAAGACAAAAAAAGACAAAAAAGGACGAATATGAGAACCTTAAAACCCTAAAGGAAAAAATAAGACGAAATGCCACGTTTTGTGTTATTCATCAAATAAAGTGGCACGAATGTTAAATAAATAATGTACGGATTATTAAAAGTGTTATCAAATTACATATTACAACACCCAAAGACAAAAAAAGACAAAAAAGGACGAATATGAGAACCTTAAAACCCTAAAGGAAAAAATAAGACGAAATGCCACGTTTTGTGTTATTCATCAAATAAAGTGGCACGAATGTTAAATAAATAATGTACGGATTATTAAAAGTGTTATCAAATTACATATTACAACACCCAAAGACAAAAAAAGACAAAAAAGGACGAATATGAGAACCTTAAAACCCTAAAGGAAAAAATAAGACGAAATGCCACGTTTTGTGTTATTCATCAAATAAAGTGGCACGAATGTTAAATAAATAATGTACGGATTATTAAAAGTGTTATCAAATTACATATTACAACACCCAAAGACAAAAAAAGACAAAAAAGGACGAATATGAGAACCTTAAAACCCTAAAGGAAAAAATAAGACGAAATGCCACGTTTTGTGTTATTCATCAAATAAAGTGGCACGAATGTTAAATAAATAATGTACGGATTATTAAAAGTGTTATCAAATTACATATTACAACACCCAAAGACAAAAAAAGACAAAAAAGGACGAATATGAGAACCTTAAAACCCTAAAGGAAAAAATAAGACGAAATGCCACGTTTTGTGTTATTCATCAAATAAAGTGGCACGAATGTTAAATAAATAATGTACGGATTATTAAAAGTGTTATCAAATTACATATTACAACACCCAAAGACAAAAAAAGACAAAAAAGGACGAATATGAGAACCTTAAAACCCTAAAGGAAAAAATAAGACGAAATGCCACGTTTTGTGTTATTCATCAAATAAAGTGGCACGAATGTTAAATAAATAATGTACGGATTATCAAAAGTGTTATCAAATTACATATTACAACACCCAAAGACAAAAAAAGACAAAAAAGGACGAATATGAGAACCTTAAAACCCTAAAGGAAAAAATAAGACGAAATGCCACGTTTTGTGTTATTCATCAAATAAAGTGGCACGAATGTTAAATAAATAATGTACGGATTATTAAAAGTGTTATCAAATTACATATTACAACACCCAAAGACAAAAAAAGACAAAAAAGGACGAATATGAGAACCTTAAAACCCTAAAGGAAAAAATAAGACGAAATGCCACGTTTTGTGTTATTCATCAAATAAAGTGGCACGAATGTTAAATAAATAATGTACGGATTATTAAAAGTGTTATCAAATTACATATTACAACACCCAAAGACAAAAAAAGACAAAAAAGGACGAATATGAGAACCTTAAAACCCTAAAGGAAAAAATAAGACGAAATGCCACGTTTTGTGTTATTCATCAAATAAAGTGGCACGAATGTTAAATAAATAATGTACGGATTATCAAAAGTGTTATCAAATTACATATTACAACACCCAAAGACAAAAAAAGACAAAAAAGGACGAATATGAGAACCTTAAAACCCTAAAGGAAAAAATAAGACGAAATGCCACGTTTTGTGTTATTCATCAAATAAAGTGGCACGAATGTTAAATAAATAATGTACGGATTATTAAAAGTGTTATCAAATTACATATTACAACACCCAAAGACAAAAAAAGACAAAAAAGGACGAATATGAGAACCTTAAAACCCTAAAGGAAAAAATAAGACGAAATGCCACGTTTTGTGTTATTCATCAAATAAAGTGGCACGAATGTTAAATAAATAATGTACGGATTATTAAAAGTGTTATCAAATTACATATTACAACACCCAAAGACAAAAAAAGACAAAAAAGGACGAATATGAGAACCTTAAAACCCTAAAGGAAAAAATAAGACGAAATGCCACGTTTTGTGTTATTCATCAAATAAAGTGGCACGAATGTTAAATAAATAATGTACGGATTATTAAAAGTGTTATCAAATTACATATTACAACACCCAAAGACAAAAAAAGACAAAAAAGGACGAATATGAGAACCTTAAAACCCTAAAGGAAAAAATAAGACGAAATGCCACGTTTTGTGTTATTCATCAAATAAAGTGGCACGAATGTTAAATAAATAATGTACGGATTATTAAAAGTGTTATCAAATTACATATTACAACACCCAAAGACAAAAAAAGACAAAAAAGGACGAATATGAGAACCTTAAAACCCTAAAGGAAAAAATAAGACGAAATGCCACGTTTTGTGTTATTCATCAAATAAAGTGGCACGAATGTTAAATAAATAATGTACGGATTATTAAAAGTGTTATCAAATTACATATTACAACACCCAAAGACAAAAAAAGACAAAAAAGGACGAATATGAGAACCTTAAAACCCTAAAGGAAAAAATAAGACGAAATGCCACGTTTTGTGTTATTCATCAAATAAAGTGGCACGAATGTTAAATAAATAATGTACGGATTATCAAAAGTGTTATCAAATTACATATTACAACACCCAAAGACAAAAAAAGACAAAAAAGGACGAATATGAGAACCTTAAAACCCTAAAGGAAAAAATAAGACGAAATGCCACGTTTTGTGTTATTCATCAAATAAAGTGGCACGAATGTTAAATAAATAATGTACGGATTATCAAAAGTGTTATCAAATTACATATTACAACACCCAAAGACAAAAAAAGACAAAAAAGGACGAATATGAGAACCTTAAAACCCTAAAGGAAAAAATAAGACGAAATGCCACGTTTTGTGTTATTCATCAAATAAAGTGGCACGAATGTTAAATAAATAATGTACGGATTATTAAAAGTGTTATCAAATTACATATTACAACACCCAAAGACAAAAAAAGACAAAAAAGGACGAATATGAGAACCTTAAAACCCTAAAGGAAAAAATAAGACGAAATGCCACGTTTTGTGTTATTCATCAAATAAAGTGGCACGAATGTTAAATAAATAATGTACGGATTATTAAAAGTGTTATCAAATTACATATTACAACACCCAAAGACAAAAAAAGACAAAAAAGGACGAATATGAGAACCTTAAAACCCTAAAGGAAAAAATAAGACGAAATGCCACGTTTTGTGTTATTCATCAAATAAAGTGGCACGAATGTTAAATAAATAATGTACGGATTATTAAAAGTGTTATCAAATTACATATTACAACACCCAAAGACAAAAAAAGACAAAAAAGGACGAATATGAGAACCTTAAAACCCTAAAGGAAAAAATAAGACGAAATGCCACGTTTTGTGTTATTCATCAAATAAAGTGGCACGAATGTTAAATAAATAATGTACGGATTATTAAAAGTGTTATCAAATTACATATTACAACACCCAAAGACAAAAAAAGACAAAAAAGGACGAATATGAGAACCTTAAAACCCTAAAGGAAAAAATAAGACGAAATGCCACGTTTTGTGTTATTCATCAAATAAAGTGGCACGAATGTTAAATAAATAATGTACGGATTATTAAAAGTGTTATCAAATTACAAATTACAACACCCAAAGACAAAAAAAAGACAAAAAAGGACGAATATGAGAACCTTAAAACCCTAAAGGAAAAAGTAAGACGAAATGCCACGTTTTGTGTTATTAATCAAATAAAGTGGCACGAATGTTAAATAAATAATGTACGGATTATTAGAAGTGTTATCATTTACATATTACAACACCGAAAGACAAAAAAAGTAAAAAAAGGACGAATATGAGAACCTTAAAACCCTAAACGAAAAAATAAGACGAATTGCCACGTTTTGTGTTATTCATCAAATAAAGTGGCACGAATGTTAAATAAATAATGCATGGATTATCAAAAGTGTTATCAAATTATCTACTGCCAACACCAGATTGAGCTCCCTGAAAAAACCTCGACTTTATCATCAAATAAAGGAGAAGAATAGGAAGCCGAAGACGATCCACGCCAAAGACGATAACGGCGAGCCCCAACCTAAGGAAGAAGAGATCGAGATCTCAAATAAAGGGCACGAATTAATAAATAAGCACGGATTAGCAAAAGTGTTATCAATACTTACAGCACCCACAAAAAAGACAAAAAGACGAATAGAAACCTAAAGAAAAACAGTACGAAAGACGCCCAGATCCAAAAACTCTTTGTTGAATTGAAACTACGAGAGGAGAGTAATATGAGTCAGGAGAGAGGAAAAGAAAAAATCGTCTCTTCGCAAGTCAACGGGAAGGTCCTGGTCAATTTCACGGCTGATTCTAGCGGTGAGAGAGATCAGACTGTGGCAGAGAATCATTCAGAGGGTGGTAATCCCCTGGGAGAGAAACGTACATATGCGAGAGTGGTGGGACAACTGAAGGAGCGTGCGAGGTTGACCTTCATTCCGCCGGAGGTGATTGATGGGAAGCCGGTCATCAAGTACCAGTCAATTGATGTTCTCGCGAGCATCAATAGGTGGAAGTCGTCGGCATTTGGGTACGTAATGGGAATAAACCCTTCTTTTGGAGCGATTGAGAATTTTGCGAAGAGGAATTGGGAGAAATTAGGGTTTGAAAAATGCTACAAAGTTGCGGGTGGAATGTATGTGTTTCAGTTCGCAGATGAGGCAGGTAGAGATGAGATGCTTAAGCTAGGTCCATGGATTTTTGCACAATTCCCTTTTATCCTCAATTCGTGGACTCCTGAATCGAGATTGGAGCGTAGGGGAGAGCAGAAGGTACCAGTATGGATGAGAATACCACATCTTAGTCTGCAATTTTGGAACGATGAGATGTTCAGCAAAATTGGAAGTTTTGTGGGTAAGCCGATGTTCACGGATGCGGCGACAACTCAGCTGTCTCGGATATCGTATGCCAGGGTTTATGTAGAAATTGATGCAGCGAATGATTTGCCGAGTGAAGTGCCTCTGGTAAATGAACGTGGAGACAAATATAGGCAGAAGATTGAGTTTGAGTGGATACCTCCCAGATGTAAACACTGTTCTGTTTATGGTCATGTTGATGCTCAATGTCGATATGGAGGTAAGGAAAAGGAAATTGAAGGCATCACAAGGCAGCAAGTTTGGAGGCCTAAAATGATGCAAAAGGAAAATTCAGGAGGAGAATTGGAATCACATGTGGAAGACACTAGAAATGATCATATTGGAATGAATGGAGAAAAACAGAGTAACATAGCTGTGAATTCACATGTGACAAATGGAATAGTGGAATCTGATAATAGCATTATTGAGAATATTGTTGAAAACATTGTTGTTCATGTTGCAAAGAGCCCAGTAGGGATAATTGCTACTTCCAACTCATTTGAAGCTCTTGAGGAGGAAAGTGTGGATCATCTAAATGGAACTAAAAAAGTGGTAAAAGCTCTGGAAAATATAGGCAAAATAAGTGCTCATATTGCTCCTATTCACTCAAGTGGTAATCCTGTTATAAAGAGAAAGGGTAGACCCAAGAAGCACCCTCCATCTCCAATATGAAGATACAAATATGGAATGTTAGGGGCATGAACTGTGCTAAAAAGCAGTTTAGCCTGAAAAAAAGATGTAAAGATTTTGACATTGTTGGTTTAGTAGAAAATAAGCTGAAGACTGATACTGTAGATACTGTGTTGAATAGTATGTTTAGGGGTTGGAAGTTTGTACATAATATCACTCTTAGTAGGTTGGGTAGAATCATTGTTTGTTGGGATTCTAGTAAGTGTGAGTTTGATATGATTCAATGTGAGAATCAGCACATTTTTGGGAAGGTGAATATCAAAGGAGGGCAGTCCTTTTTTCTATCTGTTGCTTATGGTTTGTATAATAGGAGTGATAGGGTGGGTCTGTGGAACTCCCTGAAAAGTGTTGCTAATCAAGTAGGACAGGAGCCCTGGATTGTAGGAGGGGATTTCAATTGTGTTAGGGCTTCAAGTGAATCAAGTGGAGGAGGATCCCCGGATGTGGGGGCTATGGAGGATTTCAATAGTTGCATTAGAGACAGTGACTTGGTGGAACATCCTCACTCTGGCCATACTTTCTCATGGAGTAGGAACTGGAGGGAGGGAGGTATGGTAAGAGTGCTTGACAGGACTCTATGCAACTATTGCTGGCTTGATAAGTTCAAGAATTGTGAGGTGAAGTTAGGAGATCCTGGAGATTCTGATCACTGCCCCATTGAAATACAGTTAGATCAATCTTTGCTCAATGAACCTAAGCCTTTCAAATTTCAGAAGTTTTGGATCATGCACAAGGAGTATAATGCAGTGTTGTTAAAAGCATGGAGTGCTCAGTTTGATGGGAGTGCTATGGATATATTGCATCAAAAGTAGAAGGTTCTTAGGCAAGAGCTTAAAAAGTTAAATCAAGCTCATTTCTCCCATATTAGTACCAGAGTAGCAGAGAAGAAGGTAGAGCTAGACAAGTTGAAGGATCAAGTGTTGAGTGGATGTATTAATGTTGACTTGTTAAGTGAAGTTGCCAATGTAGAGCAGGATTATAGAAAGTTAAGTCTTGCTGAATTCCAATTATATCAATCTAAATCAAGGATACAATGGTACAAGGAAGGAGATGCCAGCACAAAGTTCTTTCATAGATCCACAAAGCTGCACCAAGCTCATAATAGATTGACTGCTATCCAGAACAACAGAGGGGATATGATCACTAAGTATGAAGAGGTTAAGGCTGTTGCTGTAAATTTTTACAAGGACCTGTTCTCTGATCCTGGAACTGCTGATAGCATAAGTGCTGAACTGGATGGATTACCATGGAGGCATATCAGTCAAGAACAATGTGAGATGCTGTCCAATCCTGTTACTGAGGCTGAGATTGAGAAGACAGTTTTGAGTATGAAAGCAGGGAAAGCACCTGGTCCTGATGGATTCACTGCAGAATTCTACAAAGGCTCATGGGTTGTCATTAAGAATATTGTAGTGAATGCTATTCAGTCATTCTTTATCACATGACACATTCCTAAACACTTAAACAGCACTATACTGGCTTTAATCCCAAAGGTGCCTAATCCTCAGTCCATGAAAGAATTCAGACCAATAGCTTGTTGTAATACAATTTACAAGTGTATTACTTCTATTCTAGCTGGCAGGCTTAAACAAACTTTAAATGATGTAGTAGGATTGCAGCAAACAGCCTATATTCCTGGTAGGAGCATATCTGATGGTGTGCTTTTGATGCAAGAGTTGGTTTGTGGGTATCAGAGAAAAGGTGGATTGCCTAGATGTGCACTAAATGTTGATATCATGAAAGCTTATGATTCAGTGTCATGGGATTTTATCTGGGAAGTTATGGAGAGGATGAAGTACCCTCACAAGTTTATATTCTGGATTAAGAGGTGTGTTTCTAGTGCATGGTTTTCCATTGCTCTGAATGGCAGCTTACAGGGGTTCCTCAAGAGCTCTAGAGGATTGAGGCAGGGGGATCCAATATCACCTTACCTTTTCATTTTGGCAATGGAGGTTTTCACAAAGATGTTGGTCAATGAAAGCCAGTTTGAGTACCATCCCAAATGCAGGGAGCTTCAGCTAGTCAATATGAGTTTTGCAGATGATTTATTCATTTTAGCTGCAGCTTCTAAAGAGTCTATGAAAATTATTAAGGATGTGCTTGTCAGATTTGGTAATATATCAGGACTCAAACCAAATCTTGGCAAGAGTTCTTGTTATTTTGCTGGAGTAGATGTGGCACAGGCTCAGGAGTTAAGTAGATGCCTTGGGATTCCCCTTGCAGATTTGCCTGTGAAGTATCTAGGCCTGCCATTAACAACAAGGCAACTTAGTGTTGCTGATTGCAGATTGTTAATAGAAAAAATCAGTAAAAAAATTAAAGGATGGGAAAACAGGATGCTGAGCTTTACAGGGAGAGTAGTTCTAGTCCAATCTGTTTTGTTTGGGGTGTACAATTACTGGAGTCAGAGTACTTTTCTACCCAAGACCACTGTTCATGATATTGAGAGAATGATCAGAGCTTTTATCTGGGGTGGTAAAGGAGAAGGTAGACACATGGCTAAGGTTTCTTGGAAAAAGATGACTCTAAAAAAGGAAGAAGGTGGACTGGGTATCAAGAGTATAGGTGTGTGGAATAAGGCATGTATGGCTAAGCATCGATGGCACTTGTGTAGTGGTAAGGATGCATTGTGGGTTAAATGGGTCCATACTTTTAGGATCAGAGGGCAGAGCATATGGGGACTTACATCTAAGAGTACTGACTCTTGGATTTGGGGCAAATTCCTTAAACTCAGAGATCTAATCAGACCCTATGTGAAGATGGAAGTGGGGAATGGACTATCCATTAACTGTATGTATGACAATTGGCATAGGAATGGCAGGCCAGTTGATTTTCTTACCTCCAGGAGTATTAGCAGACTTGGCATTGGCAAGCTTGATAATCTAAAAGTTGTCAAAGATAAGATACAAAGGCAGGGTAGTAGGAGGCTGAGTAGTGGTGGGCAGTTGTTTGTTGGTGAGTTTCCAAGATTGTTGGAAGATAGTAATGATAAGCTAAAATGGTTTGGTCGTCCAGTACACTTTTCTTCTGAAGTATGGGAAGAGTTGAGACATAAGGAGGATAATGTCAGTTGGAGTAAAATGGTTTGGTATAAAGGACATGTGCCCAGATTTGGATTTATGCTGTGGGTAGTGTGCCATAACAGGTTGGCAACTAGAGATAGATTGCACAAATGGAATATAGTTCAGGAAGAAGAATGTGTGATGTGTCAAGGACATAAGGAGTCAACTCAGCATCTGTTCTATGAACATGAGAACCTTAAAATCCCTAAAGGCAAAAATAAAGACGAAATGCCACGTTTTGTGTTATTCATCAAATAAACTGCAAGAATGTTAAATAAATAATGTATGCAGTAATAAAGTGTTATCAAATTACATATTAACAAACAAACCAAAGACAAAAAAAGACAAAAAGGCGAATATATGAAGAACCTTAAAACCCGAAAGGAAAAAAGAAGACAAGAAATGGAAAATGCCACACGTTTTGTGGTTAGTCATCAAAATAAAGTGGCACGAATTGAAAATAAATAATTACGGATGATGAAAAGTGTTATCAATACATATTACAACACCCAAAGACAAAAAAAGACAAAAAAGGACGAATATGAGAACCTTAAAACCCTAAACGAAAAAATTAGACGAAATGCCACGTTTTATGTTATTCATCAAATAAAGTGGCACAAATGTTAAATAAATAATGTACGGATTATTAAGAGTGCTATCAAATTACATATTACAACACCCAAAGACAAAAAAGACAAAAAAGGACGAATATGAGAACCTGAAAACCCTAAACGAAAAAAATAAGACGAAATGCCACGTTTTGTGTTATTCATCAAATAAAGTGGCACGAATGTTAAATAAATAATATACGGATTATTAAAAGTGTTATCAAATTACATATTACAACACCCAAAGACAAAAAAAGACAAAAAAGGACGAATATTAGAACCTTAAAACCCTAAAGGAAAAAATAAGACGAAATGCTAGGTTTTGTGTTACTCATCAAATAAAGTGGCACGAATGTTAAATAAATAATGTACGGATTATTAAAAGTGTTATCAAATTATATATTACAACACCCAAAGACAAAAAAAAGACAAAAAAGGACGAATATGAGAACCTTAAAACCCTAAAGGAAAAACAAGACGAAATGCCTCGTTTTGTGTTATTCATCAAATAAAGTGGCACGAATGTTAAATAAATAATGTACGTATTATTAAAAGTGTTATCAAATTACATATTACAACACCCAAAGACAAAAAAAGACAAAAAAGGACGAATATGAGAACCTTAAAACCCTAAACGGAAAAAATAAGACGAAATACCTCGTTTTGTGTTATTCATCAAATAAAGTGGCACGAATGTTAAATAAATAATGTACAGAGTATTAAAACTGTTATCAAATTACATATTACAACACCCAAAGACAAAAAAAGACAAAAATGGACGAATATGAGAACCTTAAAACCCTAAAGATAAAAATAAGACGAAATGAAACGTTTTGTGTTATTCATGAAATAAAGTGGCACGAATGTTAAATAAATAATGCACGGATAATCAAAAGTGTTATGAAATTACATATTACAACACCCAAAGACAAAAAAAGACAAAAAAAGGACGAATATGAGAACCTTAAAACCCTAAACGAAAAAATCAGACGAAATGCCTCGTTTTGTGTTATTCATCAAATAAAGTGGCACGAATTTTAAATAAATAATGTACAGAGTATTAAAACTGTTATCAAATTACATATTACAACACCCAAAGACAAAAAAAGACAAAGATGGACGAATATGAGAACCTGAAAACCCTAAAGGAAAAAATAAGACGAAATGCCACGTTTTGTGTTATTCATCAAATAAAGTGGCACGAATGTTAAATAAATAATGTACGGATTATTAAAAGTGTTATCAAATTACATATTACAACACCGAAAGACAAAAAAAGACAAAAAAGGACGAATATTAAAACCTGAAAACCCTAAACGAAAAAATAAGACGAAATGCCACGTTTTGTGTTATTCATCAAATAAAGTGGCACGAATGTTAAATAAATAATGTACGGATTATTAAAAGTGTTATCAAATTACATATTATAACACCCAAAGACAAAAAAAAGACAAAAAATGACGAATATGAGAACCTTAAAACCCTAAAGGAAAAACAAGACGAAATGCCTCGTTTTGTGTTATTCATCAAATAAAGTGGCACGAATGTTAAATAAATAATGTACGTATTATTAAAAGTGTTATCAAATTACATATTACAACACCCAAAGACAAAAAAGGACGAATATGAGAACCTTAAAACCCTAAACGGAAAAAATAAGACGAAATGCCTCGTTTTGTGTTATTCATCAAATAAAGTGGCACGAATGTTAAATAAATAATGTACAGAGTATTAAAACTGTTATCAAATTACATATTACAACACCCAAAGACAAAAAAAGACAAAAATGGACGAATATGAGAACCTTAAAACCCTAAAGATAAAAATAAGACGAAATGCCACGTTTTGTGTTATTCATCAAATAAAGTGGCACGAATGTTAAATAAATAATGCACGGATTATCAAAAGTGTTATGAAATTACATATTACAACACCCAAAGACAAAAAAAGACAAAAAAGGACGAATATGAGAACCTTAAAACCCTAAACGGAAAAAATAAGACGAAATGCCTCGTTTTGTGTTGTTCATCAAATAAAGTGGCACGAATGTTAAATAAATAATGTACAGGAGTATTAAAAGTGTTATCAAATTACATATTACAACACCCAAAGACAAAAAAGACAAAAGATGGACGAATATGAGAACCTTAAAACCCTAAAGGAAAAAATAAGACGAAATGCCACGTTTTGTGTTATTCATCAAATAAAGTGGCACGAATGTTAAATAAATAATGTACGGATTATTAAAAGTGTTATCAAATTACATATTACAACACCGAAAGACAAAAAAAGACAAAAAAGGACGAATATGAGAACCTTAAAACCCTAAACGAAAAAATAAGACGAAATGCCACGTTTTGTGTTATTCATCAAATAAAGTGGCACGAATGTTAAATAAATAATGTACGGATTATTAAATGTGTTATCAAATTACATATTACAACACCGAAAGACAAAAAAAGACAAAAAAGGACGAATATGAGAACCTTAAAACCCTAAAGGAAAAAATAAGACGAAATGCCACGTTTTGTGTTATTCATCAAATAAAGTGGCACGAATGTTAAATAAATAATGTACGGATTATTAAAAGTGTTATCAAATTACATATTACAACATCCAAAGACAAAAAAGACAAAAAGGACGAATATGAGAACCTTAAAACCCTAAAGGAAAAAATAAGACGAAATGCCACGTTTTGTGTTATTCATCAAATAAAGTGGCACGAATGTTAAATAAATAATGTACGGATTATTAAAAGTGTTATCAAATTACATATTACAACACCCAAAGACAAAAAAAGACAAAAAAGGACGAATATGAGAACCTTAAAACCCTAAACGGAAAAAATAAGACGAAATGCCTCGTTTTGTGTTATTCATCAAATAAAGTGGCACGAATGTTAAATAAATAATGTACAGGATTATTAAAAGTGTTATCAAATTACATATTACAACACCCAAAGACAAAAAAAGACAAAAATGGACGAATATGAGAACCTTAAAACCCTAAAGATAAAAATAAGACGAAATGCCACGTTTTGTGTTATTCATCAAATAAAGTGGCACGAATGTTAAATAAATAATGCACGGATAATCAAAAGTGTTATGAAATTACATATTACAACACCCAAAGACAAAAAAAGACAAAAAAGGACGAATATGAGAACCTTAAAACCCTAAACGAAAAAATAAGACGAAATGCCACGTTTTGTGTTATTCATCAAATAAAGTGGCACGAATGTTAAATAAATAATGTACGGATTATTAAAAGTGTTATCAAATTACATATTACAACACCCAAAGACAAAAAAAGACAAAGATGGACGAATATGAGAACCTTAAAACCCTAAAGGAAAAAATAAGACGAAATGCCACGTTTTGTGTTATTCATCAAATAAAGTGGCACGAATGTTAAATAAATAATGTACAGATTATTAAAAGTGTTATCAAATTACATATTACAACACCCAAAGACAAAAAAGACAAAAATGGACGAATATGAGAACCTTAAAACCCTAAAGATAAAAATAAGACGAAATGCCACGTTTTGTGTTATTCATCAAATAAAGTGGCACGAATGTTAAATAAATAATGCACGGATTATCAAAAGTGTTATCAAATTACATATTACAACACCCAAAGACAAAAAAAGACAAAAAATGACGAATATGAGAACCTTAAAACCCTAAAGAAAAAATAAGACGAAATGCCACGTTTTGTGTTATTCATCAAATAAAGTGGCACGAATGTTAAATAAATAATGTACGGATTATTAAAAGTGTTATCAAATTACATATTACAACACCCAAAGACAAAAAAAGACAAAAATGGACGAATATGAGAACCTTAAAACCCTAAAGATAAAAATAAGACGAAATGCCACGTTTTGTGTTATTCATCAAATAAAGTGGCACGAATGTTAAATAAATAATGCACGGATTATCCAAAGTGTTATCAAATTACATATTACAACACCCAAAGACAAAAAAAGACAAAAAAGGACGAATATGAGAACCTTAAAACCCTAAAGGAAAAAATAAGACGAAATGCCTCGTTTTGTGTTATTCATTAAATAAAGTGGCACGAATGTTAAATAAACAATGTACAGAGTATTAAAACTATTATCAAATTACATATTACAACACCCAAAGACAAAAAAAGACAAAAATGGACGAATATGAGAACCTTAAAACCCTAAAGATAAAAATAAGACGAAATGCCACGTTTTGTGTTATTCATCAAATAAAGTGGCACGAATGTTAAATAAACAATGCAAGGATAATCAAAAGTGTTATGAAATTACATATTACAACACCCAAAGACAAAAAAAGACAAAAAAGGACGAATATGAGAACCTTAAAACCCTAAAGAAAAAATAAGACGAAATGCCACGTTTTGTGTTATTCATCAAATAAAGTGGCACGAATGTTAAATAAATAATGTACGGATTATTAAAAGTGTTATCAAATTACATATTACAACACCCAAAGACAAAAAAAGACAAAAAATGACGAATATGAGAACCTTAAAACCCTAAACGAAAAAATAAGACGAAATGCCACGTTTTGTGTTATTCATCCAATAAAGTGGCACGAATGGTAAATAAATATTGTACGCATTATCAAAAGTGTTATCAAATTACATATTACAACACCCAAAGACAAAAAAAGACAAAAAAGGACGAATATGAGAACTTAAAACCCTAAAGGAAAAAATAAGACGAAATGCCTCGTTTTGTGTTATTCATCAAATAAAGTGGCACGAATGTTAAATAAATAATGTACGGATTATTAAAAGTGTTATCAAATTACATATTACAACACCCAAAGACAAAAAAAGACAAAAATGGACGAATATGAGAACCTTAAAACCCTAAAGAAAAAATAAGACGAAATGCCACGTTTTGTGTTATTCATCAAATAAAGTGGCATCAATGTTAAATAAATAATGCACGGATTATCCAAAGTGTTATCAAATTACAAATTAGAACACCCAAAAACAAAAAAAGACAAAAAAAGACGAATATGAGAACCTTAAAACCCTAAAGGAAAAAATAAGACGAAATGCCACGTTTTGTGTTATTAATCAAATAAAGTGGCACGAATGTTAAATAAATAATGTACGGATTATTAGAAGTGTTATCAAATTACATATTACAACACCAAAAGAAAAAAAAAGACAAAAAAGGACCAATATGAGAACCTTAAAACCCTAAACGAAAAAATAAGACGAATTGCCACGTTTGGTGTTATTCATCAAATAAAGTGGCACGAATGTTAAATAAATAATGCATGGATTATCAAAAGTGTTATCAAATTACATATTACAACACCCAAAGACAAAAAAAGACAAAAAAGGACGAATATGAGAACCTTAAAACCCTAAACGAAAAAATAAGACGAAATGCCACGTTTTATGTTATTCATCAAATAAAGTGGCACAAATGTTAAATAAATAATGTACGGATTATTAAGAGTGCTATCAAATTACATATTACAACACCCAAAGACAAAAAAAGACAAAAAAGGACGAATATGAGAACCTTAAAACCCTAAACGAAAAAATAAGACGAAATGCCACGTTTTGTGTTATTCATCAAATAAAGTGGCACGAATGTTAAATAAATAATGCACGGATAATCAAAAGTGTTATGAAATTACATATTACAACACCCAAAGACAAAAAAAGACAAAAAATGACGAATATGAGAACCTTAAAACCCTAAAGGAAAAAATAAGACGAAATGCCACGTTTTGTGTTATTCATCAAATAAAGTGGCACGAATGTTAAATAAATAATGTACGGATTATTAAAAGTGTTATCAAATTACATATTACAACACCCAAAGACAAAAAAGACAAAAAGGACGAATATGAGAACCTTAAAACCCTAAACGAAAAAATAAGACGAAATGCCACGTTTTGTGTTATTCATCAAATAACGTGGCACGAATGTTAAATAAATAATGTACGGATTATTAAAAGTGTTATCAAATTAAATATTACAACACCGAAAGACAAAAAATGACGAATATTAGAATCTTAAAACCCTAAAGGAAAAAATAAGACGAAATGCCACGTTTTGTGTTATTCATCAAATAAAGTGGCACGAATGTTAAATAAATAATGTACGGATTATTAAAAGTGTTATCAAATTACATATTACAACACCCAAAGATAAAAAAAAGAAAAAAATGACGAATATGAGAACCTTAAAACCCTAAAGGAAAAAGAAGACGAAATGCCTCGTTTTGTGTTATTCATCAAATAAAGTGGCACGAATGTTAAATAAATAATGTACGTATTATTAAAAGTGTTATCAAATTACATATTACAACACCCAAAGACAAAAAAAGACAAAAAAGGACGAATATGAGAACCTTAAAACCCTAAACGGAAAAAATAAGACGAAATGCCTCGTTTTGTGTTATTCATCAAATAAAGTGGCACGAATGTTAAATAAATAATGTACAGAGTATTAAAACTGTTATCAAATTACATATTGCAACACCCAAAGACAAAAAAAGACAAAAATGGACGAATATGAGAACCTTAAAACCCTAAAGATAAAAATAAGACGAAATGCCACGTTTTGTGTTATTCATCAAATAAAGTGGCACGAATGTTAAATAAATAATGCACGGATAATCAAAAGTGTTATGAAATTACATATTACAACACAAAAAGAAAAAAAAAGACAAAAAAGGACGAATATGAGAACCTTAAAACCCTAAACGAAAAAATAAGACGAATTGCCACGTTTGGTGTTATTCATCAAATAAAGTGGCACGAATGTTAAATAAATAATGCATGGATTATCAAAAGTGTTATCAAATTACATATTACAACACCCAAAGACAAAAAAAGACAAAAAAGGACGAATATGAGAACCTTAAAACCCTAAACGAAAAAATAAGACGAAATGCCACGTTTTATGTTATTCATCAAATAAAGTGGCACAAATGTTAAATAAATAATGTACGGATTATTAAGAGTGCTATCAAATTACATATTACAACACCCAAAGACAAAAAAAGACAAAAAAAGGACGAATATGAGAACCTGAAAACCCTAAACGAAAAAATAAGACGAAATGCCACGTTTTGTGTTATTCATCAAATAAAGTGGCACGAATGTTAAATAAATAATGCACGGATAATCAAAAGTGTTATGAAATTACATATTGCAACACCCAAAGACAAAAAAAGACAAAAAATGACGAATATGAGAACCTTAAAACCCTAAAGGAAAAAAATAAGACGAAATGCCACGTTTTGTGTTATTCATCAAATAAAGTGGCACGAATGTTAAATAAATAATGTACGGATTATTAAAAGTGTTATCAAATTACATATTACAACACCCAAAGACAAAAAAAGACAAAAAAGGACGAATATGAGAACCTGAAAACCCTAAACGAAAATATAAGACGAAATGCCACGTTTTGTGTTATTCATCAAATAAAGTGGCATGAAAGTTAAATAAATAATGTACGGATTATTAAAAGTGTTATCAAATTACATATTACAACACCCAAAGATAAAAAAAAGAAAAAAATGACGAATATGAGAACCTTAAAACCCTAAAGGAAAAAGAAGACGAAATGCCTCGTTTTGTGTTATTCATCAAATAAAGTGGCACGAATGTTAAATAAATAATGTACGTATTATTAAAAGTGTTATCAAATTACATATTACAACACCCAAAGACAAAAAAGACAAAAAAGGACGAATATGAGAACCTTAAAACCCTAAACGGAAAAAATAAGACGAAATGCCTCGTTTTGTGTTATTCATCAAATAAAGTGGCACGAATGTTAAATAAATAATGTACAGAGTATTAAAACTGTTATCAAATTACATATTGCAACACCCAAAGACAAAAAAAGACAAAATGGACGAATATGAAAACCTTAAAACCCTAAAGATAAAAATAAGACGAAATGCCACGTTTGTGTTATTCATCAATAAAGTGGCACGAATGTTAAATAAATAATGCC